>SKCR01004418.1:0-175000 GCA_019454045.1 Zanthoxylum bungeanum
CGATTTTTATAACACGCAAGTGCATGTATTATATAAGTAATATTAAAAGATATCGATCTCACGAGTAATTATTATTAATGTCTAATTTTAAAATTTTATCAACCCTACCCTTATTTAAACTAATGATTATAAAGAAAGAGTTATTGACTAACAAACTAAAGTAAAAGAAAAGTAAAATTTAAACCAACGAAAGTAGTAAGAGAAGAACCTAAGATCACAACTTCCTCACAATATTCCTTAAAATTTCTCTATTCTCTTTATAATTGATCAATTATAATGAATTATTAACCTAGAACACGAAATTATTTATAACTACAAGCATCTTCTGATAGTCAAGTAGAAACGTCAACTTAGTTCAATTGTCTATATTCATATGATAATTAATTTAAGTCAAACTCATTAAAAATAAGTTTTACTTATGATTACGCATGTCTTGCACATATATTTCTATCATACACGAAAATCTATGCAATAGAGTGAATCACACATTATCAATTTCCATGACTAAACTAAAACTCCATTTTCCAAGTTCATTAGGGTTTACCACAACTATCATACTGGTGATCAAGCAATGGAAAGCATTATGCATAGAGACTGATAAACAATCCACATAAATGGCACAATCAATCATAAAAGAAATTCAATTAATCAAAAAATCATATTGGGTTCCATTACAATCCTAGAATAAAATCTAGCTCATAATGAAGAAGATAAACAACATCATATTCAATATACAAAACAACAAAGAATTAATAAGGAATTGATAAATAAAATAAATCATGAAGGTGGTCAATATTCAACCTCCAAGTTCTTCAATCTTCTTTTCTTAATTATTGTTTTGATCTTCTTGTTCTTGATAGTTCTTGAATAGTTGCTGAGTTTATAGAGTGTTTTAGCCTCCAAAGAGGCTTATTTTCCTCCCAAAAACGTATGCGAAGTAACTCTAAATGTTCCTATTATATAGATATCATGAAACCAAGTTTCCTAGTCAATTTTGAAATTATCGCATTGGTGGTGCACCACAAGAGCCTTTTCTAACTCCCTGGAATGATTTTGAACTGCTTAGTGGGGTGCCAATAATTTATTTGTGTTGCGACACTACTGATAGTGCAAAACTATCAAATTCAAGCTCAATTTTAGCCAAGACGGAGCCTGATTCAATCTTTGACGTAAACTATAAAGTTATAGATAATCTATTTTTATTTAACATCATATGAGAAAATTATGGTCAAAATACTGAAGGTTGTACAAATTAGAAAATTACTAGTGCAAATCGGGAATTTCAGGTTTTTATTTTTATTTTCTCAATTCTCCATATTTTGCATCATAAACAATAAAATAAGAAATATTAATATATTTAACATATTTAAAAATATAATTTATGATGAAATTAATGGTAAATACTTTTGAAAATAGTATATTATAGTTGTTTACCAAGACTCAAGTTTTATTAAATTTAATGAAATAATGATTTTAAATATAATATAATAATCTTAAAAGGATTCATATAGTCACCACACCATATAAGGACTTTGTTGAACGTTATCCTTCCTCACCCTCGTAATCAAAATAAATATATCATTTTTGACTTAAACTTGTGAACAATTGCTTTTACAAATGCAAGAGTTAAATTAATTCGATTACATTTTAAAAATAAATTGGTAATTATGTACCTTCATTAAATTAATAACTATTGAAAATGATAGTCCATCACACGAGACTTCTCACACTATAATTTTAGGGAGGATTCAATATACACGCAGACTTGCCTTTTCTTTTTTTGCAAAGACACTTTCTGTAACTCGAACATGTGATCCTCAGGTTATAGTGAAATTGTTAGGGTTGGTGCTCTGAGCGTCAATTTCTCATGTATTTCCCTAAAAATAATTTTGTATATATTTTATTAATGAATAAAATAGACAGTTTATGTAATATAAATTATTTTATTATATGGTAAAGACGTAAATGACCATAGATTGATTGGTTATGATACAGTTGCAAAAGCGTCGCAACTGACATTGAGCAGTATCATAACAGTATCATTCTTTAACAGTTCATGGTCAAGGTTTACAATTACTTGGTCAGTAAGTAAACCCGCTGAGACCGGTACGTGTCGTATATTGGAATGTTGGATTCTAATGGTTTCTCAATGAACCATGAGTCTCGGGAGACTCATATAGATACGTAGGTGTTTATATCGGATAAACACTGAACGACTCACCGAAGATTCTTAATAGATGATACACCAACGTCAATAAGAATCTTCTCGGGTTGAGTGAGCATAGTGATCCTCTTACTTGAGATACCACTGTGGATATATGAGGTATCCTCCACACTTTGATGGCAGTCACGTCACCAATCTATTTAGATCAGACCTCCGCCTGTTCGTTGGGTGTGGACTGATCCTCATAATATCATGTGTGTATCAAGATAAAATCCGTCAGTTCTGTGTACATAGCATAAGTATCCATTTTGGAATTAGCAATCTGTTAAATCTATGTGCCTGTGGTACACTGTAGAAATCAGTTTTAAGTGTTATTTAAGAGATTGCTAATAGAATCGTCGATGAGATTATACATAAAGAGATTTGACGTTTATATCTATATCTCTGGGATAATCTGGATACCTGTGACGGAAGGATTATACGTATGCAGTGACCTCGACCTGTATGGTTCAAAGTTTTTATCCGTGTTCGTCATAATTTACGAGTGGGCAGATTATGGACACGAAATTGGATTTCGTGACGGATATGCCTGAACCTAGAGAGTCTCACTAATGAGATATACTCGTAGGGCAATAAGACAACTTTTATAAATAATACTAATTATTTATAAGTCGTTTAACGGTTAAACGAAGATACATGCGTTTGGAATCTTTCGGCCATTTATTAAATGTCGAATTGTGATATTTGACATTTATTATTAATATATGTATTTTGATTATTTAATGTAAATATAATACATGTATTAGAGATATTTGTATTTAATTATTTAAATGTTGAATAATTGAATATTTAATAACTTATTTGATTATTAAGATAAGATAAATGGCATTTCTTTATTGGATAAAGTGGCCAATTTTGATTGGTTGGTTTTGTTGGGGTTTCGGGCGAAGGAAGCAGCAGAAGCGCGGTTCGGGCGAAATTGTATTTTAAAACTTTTTCAAAATACCGAATAAATTATTCAATATCTAATATGAATAATTTATTCATATTTCACCTAAACATATTTATTCGTTATCATATAACGTCATAAATAAAGTTGAAACTTTGCGAAACTTTTACGAAAATCATTTTTCCGTAAAATGACGCAAAACATATTTTTGACCGAACCGACCCCCCAACACTTATGGAGACTGCCCAGGTCAGCCCCAATAGTGTTAGGGCATTTCATGGGCTGTACGAACAGTGACGAACTCAATGTTTGGACAGCCGTCACCCGGTTGGCTCAAAAGTCATCCGGTAACTCCGTTTTTCGCCATTTTCGCTTATTCCAACTCCGAAATAATTTTTGGTAATTGTTCCAACTCCCAAAACACATCCAATACATTAATCAAACATAATTATCATCACCAAATGCCCAGAACAATCAGATATGAACCGAAAACAATAATAACCAATTTTCATGCTTAAATCCAATTCTTTCAAGATTAATCTAATTAATCAAAACACCAACCAAAGTCACCACACATGAAGCACCCAAGAACAATTCTAGGTGTTACAAGAGTGGTCATAACACTCTAGAATGACAATATTTCATCTAATGAATAAATTGGATCAATATTACCATAATATCACCCAAATCTACTTCACACATGCATCGACACTTCTAATTCATCATCCACAACCAAAGGCCCCAATTTTTCAGAATTAAAGGAACCCTAGAACCATTCTAAGAATTCAAGAAAACAAGAAACTAATTTCAAGCTTAGGGTTGTAGAAGATTACCTTTAATCTCTTGAAATCCTAGGCTTTTTCTTGAATTTTCTTTCATTTTCTTCATGGTTTGATCAAACAAACCCTATGGCTTTTTCTTTTACTCATTTTCGGTCATGGATGATCATAGAAGAAGAAGATAAAATTTTTCAATTTAAAAGAGTGATAACCGACTATATAATGGCATTTTTGTCCAATTGGAATAATAATCCAATTAATAAAATTAAACTTTATGTTATCCAATCAAAATTGCACACATAAAGTATAATTAAATCATGCCATGTAAACCAAAAATAATTGGACAAATTTCATAATATTTATGAAAAAAGTTTATTAATTAATCATTTAAATATTTAACAATTAATTATCCAAATAATCAATTAATATAATAATTATTATATATTTATTTTTATTTACAATAAATAACAAATACATATATTTATGGCATGTGTCAAAATCTCATTTGACGAATAATTAATATGTATCTAATCGTATTATGTATCAAATACAAATACACAATAATTACGATTGGCCAAAATCTCATAATGCATGTGTTATCTAAGTCTACTATCTTTCTAGAACCTATTTTAGAATTACGCAACCATAAGTAAAGTCAGAAAACATATTCAAGTAATAAACATGCAATGGATTAGAAGTATAATTCTATAAACAATATAGAATAAAGGAAAACGAAGCAGAATTTTCCATAAAATTACGCACTGCCTTAGTTATGGATTTTTAACCCAGCAATGTTTCCCACTACTTTTCGTAATACCGTAATCCCCAACGGACAACGGGAATTCGATAATTAAATCGAATTCCATAGTGAGAGTAAGATACCATGAATATATTTCGACTTGGCACGATCTCTCATACGTATATCATTAGGTAGACAACTGACCGGCGTAAACACACACGTATAACGCAAGCGCACGTATCGTTCAAGTAATATAAAAATATCGATCCCACGAGGACTTAATTCCTACTGTTGTTATTAATTATTGAATCTATTTATTTACAAATATCTAATTGAGGGTGAAGAGAATGATTGTTGATTGGTTGAATGTGGTTTTACAAAATAAATAAATAAAAAGACAAAAGAAAATACTAAGGAAAATAACAAAAGACACAAAGATCTAGGGTCGTGAATCATTCTAATATCATTTAAAAGATGAAGTGGTTATTTTAAGTTTGTGTAATAAATCAGTTTACTAACCTGGAACACTAAATTATGCAAAAGCCTCTGTCGATGGTCAGACGCAAATACCCAGTTTAACCCAATGAACCATATGTGTATGTCAACCAAATTATCTGGATTCATTAAGTTTAAGTTCCAATTATGGCTACCCCCGCCCGACATGTATATTCCTATCCTGTAAGGAAATCTATTAAAGGGTTATCTATCCTCAAGGAAGATCGTGGGCTATTAAGTCTAAGGCTGAAACCTAAAATCCCTATGTCTAGTTCATTTTAGATTTACCACATCAATCTTATTGGTGATCAGACAACAAGAAGCATTAAGCTTAAGACTTAATAAGTAAATCTTTAAATTACCCAAACTATAAAATAACCTCTTATAAACCGGTGATATTAGAATTCATCACAACCCCAGATAACTAACACATAACTAGGGCTAGTAACAACTTAAAAGTAAAAGACTTAAAGTAAAAATACTGAAAAGTAAAAGACATAAAGTAAAACTTAAAATAAAATGCTAAGGCAAAATGAATTACTTTTACTACTACTAATTTAGATATCTCCCATAAAATAATATATAAACTTGTGATTCTTTCTCCAACCAGCCATATAGGCGGTAACCTGATTAAGTCAAATTAAGTCCAACCAGCCATAAAGGCGGAACCAAAATTAAATTACCAACCGACCAATCTGGCGGTATCCTTTATTAGTCAGGTTTAAACCAGATTAAAATGAATTACCAACCGACCAATCTGGCGGTATCCTTTTTAAGTCAGTATTTTAGATAGTGAATATATTATTTTTAAGGGAGATTAATCTAAATAGTAATAGTAAAAGAATTACATTTCACCATAGCTGGGGAAGTTACCTATTCATGGTGAATAGTAAAAACTGTAAAAAATAAAAGTAAAAATTAAATAACTATTATTACAAAACGTAATTAAAATTATTTACAAAACTTAAAAACTAAAAAAAAACTAAAAAAAAACTAAAAACTAAAATACTAAAAGAAGAGAGAGAAACTCTCTCTTTAGAGAGAAACTCTCTCTTTAGAGAGAAATGAAGAGAGAGAGAGGTGTGTCGAATTCTGAAATCTGAATCTGAATTTATAGGCAAAATTTGGTTTCCAGAGTCGCGACGCTAAAGCCTCCAGCGTCGCGACGCTGAAGCCTCCAGTGTCGCGACGCTGGAACAGTGAGACGTGGCCCATTCTCTGCTTGACACGTGGCGAGGCGGCTAAGAGATCAGATCCTTATCCGATGATGTGGCACTGTTCATGACGTCATTGCTTACGTCACACTGAGGGCGATTGTCGGCAGCGTTAGATCGCGACACGTGTCACGGCGCACATTAGTAAGTCCGTTGAGATGTCGACACGTGGCACGGCGCAAGATAGCATAGATGATGATTTTCGGCATCGTAGGATGATGACACGTGGCAGGCGTAAGTTAGCAAATCTTCTGTGATGGTGACACGTGGCACGGCGCATGTTAGCAAAGTCAAAGTTCTCAAATTGTTGACCTTTGTCCCGGCGCACGTTAGCATATTCGGCGCATGCTGGGCGTCGCGACGCTGAAGTTCTTGGCGTCGCGACGCTGAAATGACGATTTTGCCCTTTTTGTCCAGTTTTCACTGTTTTGCCCCAAATCATCTCCAGAATGTCCTGAAACTTTATTTATCTACAAAATAACACAAAACACATCAAAACGTTCACAAAACTCAAGAAACTATACAAAATATTAGGCTAAATGAGTGTGAAATAGTGATATAAATACCACTCATCAACAACCCATTGTCAATCACTCACCGGTGACTCCTAATTTTGGTCCTGATCGTTTCTCGTTATGACAACTTTGACACGTTCACAAGGAGGCGTATCAAGGCTTCGCTTGTCAATGACAAACTCAAGCTACCGATGTAGTCTTGACAGCTTTGTCACGTTCAGAATTTCCACTTTCACTTGAATTTGTCTAGTATCAATATACAACCGGCATGGATAAAATCCCATAACCTACACCCTCACAGCTTTGGCACGATCTCGGATGCAGTTATAGAAAGATACCCATAAACCGTACTGACAAGACGGACCAAGAAACATGTATCCAATACACGTCACTTTACAGCTTTATTTTTAAGCGGGGATTTTCCACAAGGAAGCTATACTCTACATCAAATGCAGAATTTTAATCTAAATCATTTTCTAAACAATTCAATTCTACCTATAGAAAACATAACTCAATTTAACCATTAAATTTCTGTTACATTTCCGTTAGCGTAGAACTAAAAAGTTAAGAAACATATATAGATTATATGCATGTGTGAACATTAAAATTAGATTAAATATCAAATATCAAGCATGAATAATGTAATGGATGAAGCATCAGACCTGCTATGATACCATTTTTGTTGAGGTTTCGGGGGAATGACGCAGCGGAAGCGCGGTTCAGGCGAAATGATATTTTAAAAACTTTTTCAAAATACCGAATAAATTATTCAATATCTAATATGAATAATTTATTCATATTTCACATAAACATATTTATTCGTTATCATATAACGTCATAAATAAGGTTGAAACTTCGCGAAATTTTTACGAAAATTATTTTTCCGCAAAATGACGCAAAACACATCACAATAGTGTTACAGCAGTTCATTGGCTGTCCGAATAGTGACGAACTCACTGTTTGGACAGCTGTCACCCGGTTGGCTCAAAAGTCACGCGATAACGCCGTTTTTCACCGTTTTCGCTTATTCCAACTCCGAAATAATTTCCGGCAATTGTTCCAACTCCCAAAACACATCCAATACATTAATCAAACATAATTATCATCACCAAATGCCCAAAACAATCAGATCTGAACCGAAAACAATAATAACCAATTTTTATGCTTAAATCCAATTCTTTCAATATTAATCTAATTAATCAAAACACCAACCAAAGTCACCACACATGAAGCACCCAAGAATAATTCTAGGTGTTGCAAGAGTGGTCATAACACTCTAGAATGACAACATGTCATCTAATGAATAAATTGGATCAATATTACCATAATATCACCCAAATCTACTTCACACATGCATCAACAACCAAAAGCCCCAATTTTTCAGAATTAAAGGAACCCTAGAACCATTCTAAGAATTCAAGAAAACAAGAAACTAATTTCAAGCTTAGGGTTGTAGAAAATTACCTTTAATCTCTTGAAATCCTAGGCTTTTTCTTGAATTTTCCTTCTGGTTTGATCAAACAAACCCTATGTCTTTTTATTTTACTCATTTTCGGCCATGGATGATCATAGAAGAAGAAGATAAAATTTTTCAATTTAAAAGAGTGATAACCGACTATATAAGGGCATTTTTATCCAATTGAAATAATTAATCCAATTAATAAAATTAAACTTTATGTTATCCAATCAAAATTGCACACATAAAGTATAATTAAATCATGCCATGCAAACCAATAATAATTGGATAAATTTCATAACATTTATGAAAAAAGTTTATTAATTAATCATTTAAATATTTAACAATTAAATATCCAAATAATCAATTAATATAAGAATTATTATTTATGTATTTTTATTTACAATAAATAACAAATACATATATTTATGGCATGTGTCAAAATCTCATTTGACAAATAATTAATATGTATCTAATCGTATTATGTATCAAATACAAATACATAATAATTACGATTGGCCAAAATCCCCTAATGCATATGTTATCGTTTAACCGATTAAACGATTCGAATTAACTCATTTAATCTGGTGAAGTATTATGAATAATTTGTATTATTTATATCGCGTTGCCCAAGTGCTCAACGAGTACACTTCATATTGTGGGACTCTCTAAGTTTAGGTTTATCCGTCACGAAATCTAATTTCGTGTCCATAATTTACCCACTCATGAATTATGACGACCACAAATAATCTCGCTAAATTATGCAAGCCGAGGTCATTGCATACGTATAATCCATTCATCAAAGGCTATCCATATTATACTTGGGGTATAGATAAAAACGTCAAACTCGTTCGGTATAATATAGTCGACTTTCAATTTACGATCTCTAAATAACACTCGGAACTGATTTCTGAAGTTATACCACGGCCATAGATTTACTAGATCGTAAACACGTGAGGATGTCTATGCCCTGTACACAAGACTGACAGATCCTCTCTTGATACACATTGGATATCATGAGCATCAGTCCACACCCAACGAACAGGCGGAGGTCTGATCTAAATAGATCGGTGACGTGACTGCCATCAAAGTGTGGATGATAACTCATATATCTCACTGTGGTATATCAAGTCAAATGACCACTATGCTCGCTCAACTCGAGAAGATTCCTATTGACGTTGGTGTATCATCTATTAGGAAATCTTCAGTGAGTCATTCAGTGTTTATCAAATAAACACCTACATGTCTACGAGTCTCCCGGGACTCATGGTTCATTGGGATAAACCATCGGACCAAGTCACGATATACAACATCTACTGGTCTCAGCGGATTTTACTAACCGACCCGTGTTAGTAAATCTTGACCAGGAACTTTATTTAATGATATACATCTAATATTGTGCTTCCCAATGTCAATTACAAACTACGTTGTAACTGCGCACTATATTATAAATCCTAGGGTCTTTGTCTAATATACACGTATCACTAAACCAGATTTAGTTTCGATCTAATCATAATCAGATATCTAATCGTAATTAGATTGAATAAGTGTATAAAAGACAAGGGTGCTACCATTAAATTAGTAATATTATGGAAAATATAATTGCTCGTATTTATGAATCAGACATAAATACAATCCGGATTGGCACTCCGAGCACCAACCCTAACAGGTTTGTCATGATTTAATTGGTTTATTTTTGATAAATATTGAATTATTTGCTAATTTGTTACCACAAATATTAATTAAATCATTTCCAATTATTAAAACAAAAATTGAAAAATTGTGGCCTATATTTTTTCCTACAAAATCGGTAATTTGGGGAAATTATATAAACAATTTTTTTTTTCTCTTTCTAAGGACCCTAAAAATATCAAATACAAAAGAGAGAAAGAGAGTAAAGGAGAAAAGGAAGAAAAGGCTTTGAAAAATCAAGTTTTTGTTACATTTTTTTACATGAAAAATGTTTCTAGCATACTAAGCTTCAACATATGTAGCCTAGTTTGTTCTCTACTCTTTTATGAATGTGATTTGATGATTTGAGGCTTGATTGAAAGATGGAAGCATGTATGTTAACTTAGATTGCTTTAAATTATTTATTAAGCATTATTTGCCATTATGATGGCTAGTTGCCATTCTAGAGTCTTTTAGCCACTCATGTGTGACCTAGAATTATTCTTGAGCTATTTCATGATGGTGAGGCTTGATTGGTGTTGTAAGAATTGAATTAAAAACTTGAATTTGATTAATTTGGTGTTAATTTGTGAAATTATAAAATTAGGGTTTTTTAACCTTCACCAAATTTGGGGATTTTCATATATGTGATGAGATTTAATGTATATTTGATGTATAGTAAATTTGAGAACTTTTGGATTTGATCTTGACATGTTTTGAACAAAAATGACCAAATTACAAATTCTTGAAAATTGAGGGACCATTCGACAATAATGGAAAAATCATTTTCTTGAGTTGTAAAATTGTATTTTTATGTATAAGACATGCATAAATCATTTTGGAATTGATTTGGAATCAATTAGAATTGTATTTGACAATTTTGGACTAAAATGATTAAAATTCAAAGTTTTGGGGCAAAATGGTAAATTCTGAAAAAATCTGATTTTTGGGTAAAAATTTCAGTTTTTAAGTATTGAGTAATTGAAATAAATTAGTTTATTTTAATTACTCAAGAAAATTAATTGAAATCGGAAAATTTTGATTTTCCGCGATCCGCTGCGTTTACCTCAATTACCGCCCGAAATCCCAATAGAAATAACCTTACTATTACACTAAACCTCATAATTAACTATAGAGCAACACATTAAATTCACTGAAGATAAATTTGTCCATTTTGGATACTGGAAGGCTCAGGTCCTATATTTTCTGAACGAGCATCTCTCACCTACTCCCCACACATGCATCTCTCATATGGTTTATCCATATATTTGAAGAAATATATAGGTGTTGCGACGTGAACCATGAACTTGAGTCCATAAGATGATTTCAAGTAAAACTACCAAAATATGACACAACTCATGAATCCAACACGAATAAATGGGTATGAATGTTCAGATTTTCTATTTTTTTATTAAATGGTTGGGTCCATGTTAACCCGGTTAATAGCCATGTAGGTTTTGAGTTTCAAGTTATTGACCTACCCACCTGTTTTTGGCATAATTATATGTACTTTTTTTAAATATATATATATATATATATATCTTGTAGGTTATTGTAATCAATAATCAAATGTTAAACATGATTTACCCTATTTTATGAAGGCTAAATATTTTTTGCAGTGTCCTATTTTGTTCAATTTTATGTAAACTTAAACTTTGGTGATATATTATTTTTAATGGACTTTGATGGTATTTTGAAACTATAAATTATTATATTTTTTAATTTTAATGTGTCTTTTTTGGTTTATAATTTCGCTTCGTGGATTTTGATATTATTGAATATTCAATTATTTTTATTTTTATCATTTTAATAATGATATATATTGTATATATACAATTTATGTTAAGTATATCAACAACCGATATTCATCTAAATTGATATTAAATAGATTAATGGGTCACCCACTTATCTTTAATGCCGGGTTGGAGTTTTGAATTTTTGTTGACATGATTATTAGAAGGGTCATATTTAGGTGAATCTAAATTTAACACTACACAAACACGACCCACTGATCTAATTTGCCACCTCTAGTTTCAAGTAGGGTTGGTAATTGGACGGGACGAGCTAAGATTTATCAATTTCGATCTCGTCTCGTTTATATAATTGAGACAAAAATTCTTCTTATTATTTTTTTTAGGACATTTCGTTAAATCTCGTCTCATTCCCTTAAATTCTCAACTTATTTATTATCTTATTTTCAAATCAATTCGGATATATAAAAATATATCTCAAATCTCCTCCAAACGAGACGAGATGAGAAAATGTCAATCCTAATTTCAAATGTAATCATGGTACTTGAAACCACCTTATGGAATTCAAGCCGTAAGACTCGCTTATGTATTTAAAAATCCACGTGGGAAAGACTTCATTCACAAACAAAATCGTGCCAAAAATACGAGACCCAAATCTTCACCTGTCTCCAATTGGTGTAGTTTGGTGGTATAGGATTCAGGATCTCACCTTTAGGTTCAGAATTCGAATCTAATGAGTGTATTTATTGTAAGAGTTTAGGACAATCGAAAGTTTTATCTGTTCCGCTTAAATCCGAAAAAATATCCAACGATTTGAAGAAAAAAAATATTCTCGTACATTACGCTTCAACCACAATAATGGAGTAGACGGCTTTTAATTGCGTCTCTTGATATTTGTATAGGGATCCTCAATCTTACTCTTACATAGCTTTTTGGGCCAACTTAGTTGGGCTCTTTATGCTCCGGCCCAAAATGATACTCATGTTTAAGCAATAGGTAACATCTTCTACTTCGAGTGTTAGGTACTTTCAAAGTGCTCCATCAATTCCTATAGTATGTATAATCATATCTAAAATATTAATTACTTTTGTTATAAATTCTTAATATTTTACTTTTCAACTCAACATATAAGTATAAGATTAATCACAAAATATCTATTAAATTTTGTGTTATACTGATCTCGTTAAATACCTACCATAGTTGTAACGAGTTTTATAAATAATTCTCTTATTCTCTAAATTTTACCCAATAAATTTGTATAAATATATATTTTTTTCAAATATGTTTATCTTCTTAATTAGTGGTGATAAATTTGTGTCATTTTTTGATTGGTATATATATGTGTTAGTAGTGAGTGGTTATGAGCAAATTTAATGTCATTAAATAAAAAATAATTATAGTGAATGAATTTTTAAACAACTTTGAAATTTGAAGACACTGTTTGTTTGTATATGATGCTTGAGGCAACTACCTTTCCAAAGAGAGAAGGTTCGTTTTGAGAGGGGGAATTAAAACATTAAATGCGATTGAATGTTGAATTTTGATAAGACATGCACCAATGCAATTTGTTGTGAGTATTTATTTGATGATTTTGATTTTTGAAAATTAGATAGCATCGTTTTTATTAGTTAAAATTTCATGGGTCATGTTTTTTACTATTAACTAGTATTAAATATTATCTTTAGATCTTATTTACTGGATTCGGTAAGTTTAATCCTCGATCATTTGAATTAAATAACCAAAAAATTGTACATTTAATAATGTTTTATTTTGAACACCTAAATATTTATATTATGGAATTATTACACCATAGTTTTTAAAACCGGACCGGACTGATTTATTTTACCGATTGAATCGAAAACCGGCCATGAATTCGGTCCGATCGAACTCTAAAAAATGGTATGTATAAAAATTAGGTAAAATCGATCAAAATCAGTAAAAATCGATGAACTACTCTAGCCGGTTCTTAATCTAAAAAAATTTAACCAAAAATATAAATAAATATTTTTTTAATTTTTAATTAATTAAAATTATTTATGATATTGACTGATTCAATCAGAACGGGTTAACTGATCAAATCAGTGATCCATTAACCTTTTTATATCACTGATTTAATTATCTATTGAATTTTTAAAACATTAAAATACTCAATGTATCAATGGTAAATCACCTCATTTCTTATTCGTGTGAAGTGTGGTACTATGTTACGTGCAAAATGATGAAGTAGTTATAAGGCTAATTTAACTATTCATATTCAATTCATCTAATAGTTTTCTTTAATCTTTATTAAGGGTAAATTTGACTTTACAAATGTGGATATGATTCTTCAAGAGTTTAGTTATTCTCGTGTTTCAAAATATAATAGATTATAAGTGTTGGTGTCAGCCACAAACTTCTCTTTCTTTGTTCGCATAACCAAAACCCTTCACACCCACCTTCTTTCTTCTTCATCTCCATATTTTCTTGTTTTTTCCTCTTCATGTCTCTTCACTTTTTCTTTTTCCTTTTTCAATTTCTCTTCCTTTTTCCCCTCATTCTCTGTTTCATTTTCTCTTATGCTATCGGTGTTTCATCGAAATTTTCATCTAATGAACCAATAGGTGGCCCTTCTTATTCTTTTTTCTTATATTTTTTATGTGATTTTTTCTTTCCCAAATCTATTGATTTGTGGATTCACTTTATGTAGTGATAAATGTCCAACTTTTATGTGGGTTTTTTTGTTTTATGCAGAAATTATTAATCTTTTCAATAGTATACAAAAGTTTTGGTGCGAACTAAATGGATAGATATGGCGGTGAAGACAAGAGTTTTACAGTGCTTTTTAGGATTTTGGCAATCTCATAGGTCTATTAATCGTCATATATTAGATTGATTGTATGTTGTTTTAAAAAAAATTATGTACAATATATGTATTATGTTGTTTTAATTTTTAATTAAGAATATGTAGTCACCAACTTTGCAGTGAGATTGAGGTAGAGAGATCAGACCTCTCGTAATTCCTCATATTCTTAAGTAGTTTTAGGTGTAAATATGTATCTCTATTAGTTACGAGAAACACATACTGCATATATTGATTTATGTTATTAGGTTTTATCCTAACTTAACATGAGTCTTAGGATGTCATAAGTTTATTTTCGAGCTGTTATAACCATGTAATTATATCATTATGATGTTTTTTTTATGTATGAATGAATTTCATATTTAAAAAAAAATGTAAAATGGATTATGAAGATTATAAGGTGAATTAATCGAGAATGATCTTGGCTATTTATCTCAATAAAATGACAACCAAATAGGAGAATGACTATTCCCTTACTCATTATCCATCAATTCCTTACGAAAATTGCAAACCAATCACAACCTTATATATACTTGAAACACCATCTTTAACAACAGACTAATCCTACTGTATCATTTGAAAAAATAGTTAGGTTTATGTGGGTCATTAATATAGTGGATTCCAAAATATTTAATTTAAAATTAAAAAAATTTACATGGAACCCGTGGGCCTACTTGCTTGCATATAAAATATTTTGAACAATGATATTTGTATAAAATTGTGATAAAATAACCTCGAAAACTAGGAAATTTGGAAAAACTAACAAAAAAAAACTTTGTCATTTGCTAACATGAGTCACAACGTTTGAATTTTGTAAAAAATAACCATTTTCTCCGAAGTAGACTTCGGAGAATCGAAGTCTACACCGATTTTTTAAAAAAAAAAATTCAGATATCCGAAATAATTCAAAGATCCGAAGTAATATCTTCTGATCTCCAAAATTTTAAATCTATAAAGGCTGAGGTCCCCGAAGTGTTCACAAAATATGACAAAAAATATTTGAATTATCCATCAAGACTTAGAAAATTCAAATTTTTCTCCGAAGTTAC
This sequence comes from Zanthoxylum bungeanum, assembly GCA_019454045.1. Lineage (NCBI taxonomy): Eukaryota > Viridiplantae > Streptophyta > Magnoliopsida > Sapindales > Rutaceae > Zanthoxylum > Zanthoxylum bungeanum. Next base: position 15,622 of record SKCR01004418.1, read on the forward strand.
TTAGGAATCCGAAGTTTTATTTGAAGTTTCACCAAAATTTGAACTTATCTACAAGGTTATGGTTGATGTTGTTCCTTATTACTTCTTAGACAATGAGTATTTCAATCAATACTAGAATGTTTGGATTCCACGACCTATTATTGGGTTATATACAATAGATATAGAAGATATTTATGATATGGACAGATCGATTTACTACGCAAGATGAGATGAAACAACCTGTATTATTTAGACGCCCAAGTATATGTTTGATTATGTCGGATGTTCATCAATAACATTTATTTGGAAACGATTCAGAAGCATTATTTTTTAGTTTATACTTGGTTGTTCGGGATGGGGTTGGATATTACCTCTGACTTGATATGTGAAGTATTTAGGTTTTCCGGTTGTGGAGAGTATGCAGTTTAGGCCTCATGATGACCGGCAGTACAAAACATGGCTTGATCATAGAGTTTTCATGGGTAGGGTATTAGGACCGAGGCTTATGGAGAGCGAGCAAGCCTTGTTTTATGATGGACAATTGCACGTTTTGAGGCAGAGACTCATCAAACTAGGCGTTCGACCTATAAAGGATATCATTCAGTTATCATCGTGCTGCGTATCGGTCACCATGATGAGGTCAATATTTTATACATCGTTTTGCTAGACTGCATACTACATGTCACAATTAAATATTATACATATTAATTTATTTTTATATTTTATATTATAGATAAATTCTAAAAATATATTTTTTCTTACAGGGCCGCAGTGTGGACATATGAGCTCTTATTATAGAGCATTGGTTTCAGATTCATGCCCATAATATTCCCCATGGCATGATCATCCAACTCATGCAGTATTTTCAGCTGAATTTGGATGACAAACTGGTCTCATTTGAGCATCTGTCTGTCATTAACCAGAGATTTCTACGATGGAGGGGTCTCTATTGTACAGAAGCATGCGATGTTTCATGACAGGTATCGAAAAATGATATATATAATTTGTGACAAAAATTGGCAATAATTCGAGTATTTAAATTTTTTTATTTATCTATTTGGTAGGCTACCATGTTACGCATAACCATAAGGCTCTGATGGCGCTGACCCATCTCGCGTTGGCCCATCTCATGCTGACTCATCTTATGTTTTTCATCCTCCAAGTGATCCATTAGTTACTTTGTTACGTGACTGCGTATTTGAGATAGAGGAGAGACAAACGAGGATGGAAGACCAACATAAGAGGATGAAGGATCAACAGAAGATGATGAATGATCAACATAAAAGCATGAAAGATCGACAAAAACAATTGATGGTCGACATAAAGGAATAAAACGGTCATTACATGAGGCGTTAGAGCTTATGAGGAGGATGTCAGCTGAGAGAGATATTAGGTCTGATGATGTATTGGTTGACATTGATTTTGATACGTAGTTTTTTCATTTTGATGTATAATTAATTGTTTTGATGTATAATTTTATATATATATATATATATATATATATATATTATTTTGTTACATATAAGTTCCAAAAGGAAAAAAAATGGGAATTTAGAAAAATTAATTCATAAATAAATAAAATTTATTTTATTAATATATATATATATATATATATATTTGAAATATTATAAAAAATGCTAAAAAGTAAATAATTTTGGAGATCCGAAAGTTTTAAATAAAAAATTAAAAAAAAAGTTTGGTATTGACTTCGGAGAAAATAATCATTTTGACAAAACCCAAACATTATGGCTTATTTTGACAAATAATAATTTTTTTTTTGGATAATTTTACCAAATTACCCCAAAACCACACTATTTATTTGGGCGATTTTTTTCAAAAAATTCTTAACGATAAAAACTGCATAGTTTGGAATATTAATTTTCCACTATTTTATTACTCTTGTATACAAACATCTTTTTCCAAATATTTTACACGTATAAGTTGCCCTTTTACACATTTTCCTTCAAAATCCCTGTTCACTTTCCCGGCAAATCAAAAAGAAAAAGAAATTATTTATCAAAAACGAGTCGCACACAACACACTCTTGACTTTCTCCCTAACCAAACACTCTCTCTCTCTCTCTCTCTCATCTCCATATCCTTCCTTCACTCTCTTCACCACCTCGACAACTTACAAAAAGCAATAAGAAGAAGAAAAATTGAAGCTTTATATATATATATAGAGAGAGAGAGAGAGAGAGAGAGAGAGAGAGAGAGAGAGAGAGAGAGTAGTTTAATAGTAACAATAACAAATTTTGTAATGGGGGCGTCGCTGTCGAGCCTGACGGATAACGGCGAAAACGTGGGGCCGCCGGGACTGGGAGACATACCTGAGAACTGTGTGGCGTGCGTGTTTATGTACTTGACGCCGCCGGAGATTTGCAATCTCGCGATTTTAAACCGCGCTTTTCGCGGCGCGGCGTCGTCCGATTCCGTTTGGGAAAAGAAGCTCCCTTCTAACTATCAAGATCTGCTCCATTTTATGCCTCCTGAACGGCACCAAAACTTGTCCAAAAAAGACATTTTTGCCCTCCTCTCCCGCCCCGTTCCCTTCGATGATGGCAATAAGGTATGTAAGGTTTCTCAGACTTAGGGTTTTGTTTTATTAATGAAAATTTTTGGGATATTTATTTATTTGTTTGTTTATTTATTTGATTGTTTTGCAGGAAGTGTGGTTAGATAAAGTTACAGGAAGAGTTTGCATGTCAATATCAGCAAAGGCGATGGCAATTACAGGAATTGAAGATCGTAGATATTGGAATTGGGTTCCTACTGAAGAATCTAGGTTAGTTATGAACCAAACCAACTAAGCTTAAACTTACAAGCTTTAGTGTATTGAATGTTGTATTGTTTTGTGGAAATGATGTTACTAATTTCTCTCCAAAGCTAAACAAGTTTGCTATTGATTAAGCTATGGTTGATTTTGTTGTTAAGGTCTGTACAGGCGTTTTTAGTTGTATCTTCAATTCGTGAAATACTTGCTGCTTACCTTAAACCATGATACTTTTATTTTTCTCTGTGAAACTATGGCTATTGTTTGTCTAGATTGAATTATACTGTTTTTACTAATCTCCATATGCAGATTAAGTACAGATTATTTTCTTTGAAATGGAAGTTGTTTTCTTAATGCTACTGGACTTATGGAAAGGTTACACATTTTAGTTTCTCCTTCAGTTATTTTAACCAAGTGGTTAATTTGTTATCTTTGCCACATTCTCAGGATGTGGAGTGTGGACTCGGTTTACATATTCTGTGTGTATAGATTATGACCTCCTTTGCAACAGACCTGGATTTTAAATAATGATTCTTTAGTCTTGTTGGTTGAGAGTTCCCCTACCTATCATGAAGAGTTAAGACTGACACCAATATAGAGTTACCGTTACAGAGTTCCTTTCTTTTTTCCCGTCTCTTTTTTCCGCCCTTGGATTTTTTTGTTAAAATATCATATAAGCTTCTATTTGCAAGCAGAGGTTGATAAATTTTATATTTTGGAGATTGTTTTTTATTTGACATGAATTTGTGGTTGTCTTCTCTCTTATGTAGTTCTGTGTGAAGGAAGATAAATCGAGAGGGATTGCTTTTGAATTGGCATTTGTTTTTGCGGAGTTCTCCCTAGCTTATATGAAAGATATGTAGAAAAACTTCAACTGTGATGCCAATGTTTTATTCACTTCCTTCCATTCCATCATAAGTTTTTTTTGTGTCAGCTCAATGTTTGACAATACAACTGTTCTTTTTCTTGTCCTTGGACTGGTCACTGGTAGAATTGGCTGTTGATTAATGTTTGAGATATGATCTGTATTATGCCTCGTATCAGTGATTGGGTAATGATGCTGGTAGGGAGGAGTGTATTGGTGTGGATGGTTAGTCTGTTCTAATTTGTGGGGCCAATAATTGGATTGCCCTAAGGCAGATGATTTTTTTTCTTTTTAATCTGAGAGCCCAACAGTGTTGTTAAAGGTGAGTGAGGCAATGAGAGCCTAAATAGCAAGGCGTGAGTCGAGATGCGCACGCCTCACAGACATGGGTCGCATATTTATTAATAATAATTTATATTTATGATTTATGCATTATGAAATTGGAATTATAAATATAATACTAAAATTATGCTATATTTGTTTTATAATTAATAATTAATGGTATTATTTGTTAAATAACAAAATATAATCCATTATCGAGTTTTTCTATTGGTCTCCTCGCTTCAGCTCGTCACACCTCGCCTCAACTTTCTTGAGGCACATAACCGAACGCTTCCTGTGCCTCTCGCCTTGAGGCGCGTCTCACGTCACCTCTAACAATACTTTTGATTAAGATGGATGTCTTATTTCGGCTTTGTATTGGTTATAAGTGAAGCCTCGATTTGTGGGTGCTAGTTAGTTCAGTTGGTAAAATCTCTTTGGTTGAAACGAGGTTTGGGTTGAACCCTGGTAGCCACTCACAGGGGGATTTAGTTACCAGTCATGCTATGCTTAACTTTAAAAAAGAAAAAAAGGAAGTCAAGCCTTGATGTTCTTCTTTTTCTCTATTGGATTTCCTTTATGTTCTAATTTCTAAAATTTAAGGTTGTATTTTAGATGTTGCTTGCTTCTACACTATGTCTATCACTGTAATTGTTCCATCCTTTTTTTTCTTTCCTTTCTGTTTGTTACTTTGTTTGTTTGTTTGCGGTTTGGTTTTCACACCAATTGTAAGCGCAAGTCTAATTCTCTTTGCTTCTTGTTGACGAGAAATTCTATTGTCAAGATAGGTCCAAACAAACATTATTTCAAAGGACATTAAATTGCCATTTTATTGTTGATAATATTATATGACATTTATTTATCAAAATAAGGATTCAATTCAATGTATTGTCCACCTTTTTTTGTTTTGTATTGTTTTTGTTGTCATTTTCATTTTTTCTAATTTGTGTTGTGTGGACGTGGTTGGTGGTGTTTGCTCATAATGTTGTGGGGTCCAATAGATCAGCTATAGAGCTTACTACATTATTGGAATTTGGAGCAACCTTTTTTTTTTTATTCTTTTTTTAAAATAATTTTTTCACAACAAAAATTTCTAGTTTAATTGGTGCCAGCGGCCAGATGAAACGTACAATGCTGGCCTCTTTAAATCTGGATAACCCCAATGTTAAATCTTTCATTCTTCAGAAGCAATTTTGTAATATTTTTGCTATGCAAATTATGCATTCTCTTGTCGTCACATTACTGTGATCAATGAGGGATGTAGGAATAAATGATTAATTCTTCATATGTGGTGCCTAATTCTAATAATTTCATTTATATGGACATACAATCTTAATCTTTTTCACTTAATCCATTCACGTCACAGGATAATTTTAAACCTTTGCAATCTTCCTATTCTGTCTGAACATACTCTTGCAAGGGTCATCATGACTGGGCTCTCAAGCACTCGCATTGACATATTCTGCTCACTGCTGCAAAATCCTTTGTCTAATTTCCCCTCTCTGCAATTTGGCAGCGTTGTTGTAGCACATACAATTGAGATTACCAAATTTTCCATGTGCTTGTAGTTCATATCTCCTGTTAAAGAGAAATGTGTTGTAATTATCCATTTCACATTGCGAAAGGATTTCTTCATAGTTTTTTTAACTTAATGTTGTACCAAAACATAAAGAGAGTCTCTCCATTTTTTTTTCCTCTTCATAATGGCCGGGTGAACTATAAATGCGCTTCCTATGGATTTCAGAATATAATGCTATTGACTTGTGAATTGATTGGCTGCTAGTTAGCCTACTGTTAACACTTGTCTTAACAATGTATAGTTTGTCTTATGGATTTTGAAGGTGTACCTGCCATTTTGCTCTGTTTTTGGCAGATTCGATGTAGTGGCCTATTTGCAACAAATATGGTGGTTTGAGGTAGATGGGCTAGTGAAATTCCCATTTCCTCCCGATGTCTATACTCTGTCATTCAGGCTTCATATTGGAAGATTTGCCAAGAGATTAGGACGACGAGTGTGCAATTTTGAACATACCCATGGTTGGGATATAAAGCCTGTACGGTTAGAGTTGTCTACTTCAGATGGTCAGCAAGCATCATTTGAGTGCTATTTAGACGAGACTGAACAAGATGATGTGAATGGCAACCATAAGCGTGGGTGTTGGATAGATTACAAGGTAGGTGAATTTACTGTCACTGACTCGGAACCAGCTACCGAAGTCCAATTTTCAATGAAACAGATAGATTGTACGCACTCCAAAGGCGGGCTTTGTGTAGATTCAGTCTTTATAATCCCCAGTAATTTGAGAGATCGCAGAAGGAAAGGGGTTTTGAAGTAGGTCCAATCCTGTGCATTGTATGATTCGGTTTTGTTTTTGTTTTCATATACTTGGGTTGGCTACATAGCCTGTTTTTCTTGGGCGTTTTGTTGTTGATCATTTTGTAATCTAGCTGTGATACAAAGGAGATGCATTCTGTTGATTCCTAAATCTTATGAAAAAAGCCTCAAGTTACTGTGTATTTTTTTCACTGTTTGTGGCTCCTCCCCCGGAATTCGAACTGCAATGAGAATAACAACGGGAAATTTACTAAAGTGGCCTCTTTAATGTGGTCAAATATAAAAAAAAATATTTTCTAACCACCAAAAAAAAAAAAATCTTGATCCAATTGTCTCTCATTGAAAACCCAACTCATCCTCTTAATTAAAAATTTTAAGCTTATTTATATTTGGGTACCCGTATGGCACCCATTTCAAAACTGGGTGTCTATTCATGTATAGACGTATGTTTTGATGTCTACAAAAGAAATGAGATGAATTCTTTAGGGTCTGTTTGGTTCGACGAATGTGAGGGGAAGGGAGGGGAGGGGAGGGGATGGAAGGGAAGAGATTTTAATTAAATATATGTTTGGTTCAAAGGAGGGGAGATGATGAGAGGGGAGAGTTTTTAATTAGATATATGTTTGGTTCAATAATAGAGGTGAGAGATTTTAAAACTAATTTACTATTTTATCCTTGCAGTCTTTTATAAATAAAATTAAAATAATATAGGCTTATATTATCTTTGAATTAAACAAATAATAAAATTAAAAACTCTACATAATACGTGTTATTAAAAATAAAATTAAAACAAACATCAAACCAGTAGCTATGTTTGAATGGTGAAGTAAATACAAGAGGGATTTGTAATTAGGATAATTTTGGATTTTAATGTATAAGTAGGGATAATGTAGTAAATGTATTTAAAATTTTAATTGCTCAATTTCTCTCCCCTCCAAAACCCCCCACTTTTAGAGGGGAGCTAAAATTTGCTCATGAGGGATTTTGCTCCCCTCTCCTCCCATTCCCTTAAAAAAATTGAACCAAACAAACATAATTTAAAATAACTTATCCCCTCCCCTCCAAAAACCCCTCAACGAAACCCACTCTTATTGGACGTCGGGATAGATGTCCATTTTTGAAATGTGCCCCTGTTCCAGGGCCACTCATATTTAATGTTGATTTTTTTTTAGTTATATATTTTTTATCAGAGGTTATGAGTATCAATGGACCAGGCTCGGGTCGAGCCTGGCTGGACATTAAAAAAAAAATGATATTTTTTAAAGTAATTAAATTTTTGAATTTTTTTAATACATAAAAATGAAAAAAAATTAAAAAATTCAATATTTTTAGTATTTTTTAGATTGTGCCTTAAGATTTTAGTTATAAATTTATGTATTTATAATTAAAAATTAATTTATATAATTAAAAAATATTTTTATTAATAAATTTCGGGACCTAAAAAATTAGCTCGGATCGGACTAAAGTCCGCCGGGCTTGGTCAGGCCGAGCTTAGGCTTTCTGCCCCATACCCGTTGCTTCAATTTCACTTAATAATTCTGTAAAAAAAATTTATCCCAAGTTTCCTACAACTTATACAACACGTCACACATATACAAAAAACTAAATATTTCTTAAAATATATATATATATAAAAATTTCTTACAACTTCAATTTCACCTTTTTGCCAATGTTAAGGGGAGAGAGTAAAAGAATGCACATCAAGCTAATCTTTCATTTTGAGTGTATTTTGCCAAAATCTTAGGATCAAAGAAAGAAACACATGTTGAGGTACATGAATTTGCCATCATAAAAAAGAAGATTGTTGGTACCACGATTTTGATGATGTCAATGGGGAGATTGTTGGTACCATTATTTTGATGATGTCAATGAAATAAAAATGCTCAAAGATAAGAAGCTCAAAGACATGAAGACTTTGACAAAGATGATCAATGTTAGCGACTTGGCTTCAATGATTTCAAAACATTTAAATATTAGCGAATCAAGTTCGACGAGGCCAAAGAAACAAAAAGACGAAGATGAAGCAAAAATTTTCATGAAGAGCCGAGGTAGAAGATAATCAAGAGAAGTAAAGATGATAAAAAGCCAAAAAAGATTTTGAAAATGCCAAATCAAGAGCCAAATAAGATGAAAATCAAAGATGATGATTAAGAGCTAAGAATCAATGTAAGTGAGTTGATATCTAAATGTTTCTAAGTTCATAGGACTCATGTATATTCATTTAAAGGCTTGTTTGTGGGTATCGTTACTGTAAGCCCTAATGAGACTACAACTCGTCCACTAGGGATACCTAAAGGTTTAAAGGCTTGTTGCATACGCTAAATGCAACCGTGATCCCTACGAAAGTCGCTTAGATTAATTTTATTTTAAATTTGTTTATTGCACTTTATTTTGTTGTTTTGCTCGAGGACTAGCAAAATATTAGGTTTGAGGGTGTGATAAGCAGTAAATATATCAATATTTACCGTCCATTTTACTTAATATTTTGTAAGTTTCTTGAGTTTTGTGAATATTTTGATGTGTTTTGTGTTATTTTATAGATAAATAAAAAAGAGGACCATCTGGATGCAATTCGGGGCTAAAACATCGAAAAACGGATAAAAAAGGTAAAAATGTAAATTCCTGCTAAAATACGTCGTTGCTAAAATGCGCCGCCTGCTATCATGCGCCGCTAACGTGCACATGACACGTGTCAAAATCAGAGAAACTTGCTATCATGCGCACATGCTAACATACGCCTGCCACGTGTCAACATAACAACAGTCTCGCTAACGTGCATCAGACACGTGTCATCATCTCATGCTGCCGATATTTACTGTGCACGCATCGCGACGCCAAACACCTACGCGTCGCGACACCGAAGCAATAATTCAACTACCGACGCCACGTGTCACGATCTCGTCAAATCAATGGCGCGTCGCGACACGTAAGGTGATTTACGTCGCGACGCGCGTGTAAGTCTCTAAGACATTCCCGGGATATACTAACATGATATATATGTGTGAATAAATCAAAATAAGTTGCGGAATACTTACATTGATCGGATGAGAAATCTCCAAGATTGCTCCAATGGATGTTGCTTCAAGCTTAGCTTTGTTGATTTTAACTCTAGGGTGGGTTTCCCTATCACCTCATAAACTCATTTGAGTGCTAGCTCACTTGATTTTGCAAAAAAACTCAAGAAGACGGAGGGAGAAGAGAAGAGAGAATTTGTGTTGCTGTGAATAGTAACCACACACACAAATTTCCAAAATTCATTTGTTTAAATAGCCAAGTAGTGTGTTGGTTTTGGTTAGAGTAAAATACAAGTAAACCAAGCCTTTCACTCAACCAACAACTCGCCAATACCAACTTCCATCATTAGTCTAACTTGATGATGTAAGTGAAGTGGGTTCCACCACTTATTAAATTCCAAATTTAAGTCGGCTAATCCAACACGCAACTTCGCTTGGGCTCGGGTTCGTTTAATTCCGAATTAAATGAATTTGCTGTTGCGACTTAATTAAATCCAATTTAATTAAATAATAATGCCTCGCAATATTATTACGTAAGTCGCTTACGAATTAATTCTAAATTAATTCGTTTGCTTGAATTAAAATCCAATTTTAATTCCGCGTTGAAATATAATTTCAATTAATATATCTAATATATTATTTTAGCCCAAATAAATGAATTAAATAGTAAAATCCAATTTCACTATTAAATTTACTTTGACGATTAATTCCAAATTAATCGCGTTCTCTCTTCTCGAAGAATTTAATCCCAGATAAATTCTCGACGCAATTAATCTCAGATTAATTCTTTCTCAGATAATTAATTCCCAGATTAATTATTGCCGTGATTAATCCCAAATTAATTTTCTCTCTCATAATTAATCCCATATTAATTCTGTTCGAGTCAAATCTCATCGGTGAATCTTCGGGAAGCGACCCAAGAGATCCCTGGATATGTTGGCTGTAAATACGATCATCGGACTATCAGAATACGTGTGTATCCGGTACCACGTTCTTACCGATTTACAAGACATGGTTGGCTTCTAGCAAAGCACCATGCCTACCCAATTCTCCAGAAATATTCTTTAAAGGAATATGTAATCTTTGTCAGGCGTAGCATATGTAGTATTGCGTATTACGATCCAGTATTAGATGTCACATGCTAGGCCTGGGGCTGAAATTGTGTCTGCCTCGTACGAAGCATATATCAGATCTCTGGTAATTAGTCTCTATAATCGGATAATCATGACCTAGTCATATTATTCTGATGACTACAGTACTTAAGAGTACCAGTTCCGTATCGTACGTGATCATCATCTCTTCATGACTGAAGTGATACTTCCATCTTGACATCACACACAATACACTACGATTCTCAGTATACCCAGAAGAGGCGCACACAGAACCTTTTAAAGCCCCGGACGACCAAAACCAAAGTATATTGATTGTCGTAAGTATTAGCGATGCAAGTCTCAGGTTAAGACCAAATACACCTACCCTGATTCGGATTCCCATAGACACATAGTCATACTACCAATGGGATTCCGAGGGGTCTATCCAGAGCGAAATTGTTTCCGTACCATCGGTAAACAGAACCTCATACTACACTTGCATGAGTATCCAATACCCAAATATATGATAACTATGTCGTTACGCTTCCATAATACGCACAAGTGTAATAATAGAATATTCCGCATTATCGATGTCCAGTCTCGATAATACTACGACTAGGGATATTTGATGATTAAACCTTACATGGATTAATACTGTCTCATATCTTATTAATCCGGTACTAATCATATGCACTTTTATCATTTATATATCCCGGTAATCCAATTACAAATGATAAAAGAGCAATTTCATTTGTCACATAGTTAATTTGTACAACAACACCATGTTCTGTATAAATAGTGATGCTATTAGTCATAATTGTCCAACAATCTCCCACTTGGCCTATAGCCAATCACTCAAGTGTCCTACACCTGAACTATGTACGGGTCGCTCAAACTTCTGCTGAGAAACAGCTTTTGTCAGCGGATTTGTAATGTTATCATCTGATGTGTTTTATTCGATCATCACATCATCATGATGTATGATCTGACGAATCAGATGAAATAGTCAAAATATATACTTAGATCGTTGATGAGACCGTGGTTCATTAGCCTGCGCTGTAGCCTAACTCAACTACTAACAGAACTACTCATAATCCAATTAGGATTATATAGATCCAAAATGCTTCTTTTGCTGCCTCAGCTGCATCAATGTTCCGCTTTTTGTTATTTATTCGGCAACAGTATATTGCTTGGAAGATTTCCAGCTCACTGTTCCGTTATTCAAACTAAATATGTACCCTTATTGCGACTTAAAATCGTCTTTGTCGGTTTGGAAACTTGCAGCGGTGATCCTAGTCACCTCAAGTTCTCATTTCCCCATATTTATAGAAAACATCCTTAGTTAGTCCAAGATACTTCAGGATGTTCTTTAGATCAATCCAGTGACCATCACCTGGATTGGCCTTATAGTGTCTACATATGCTCAAAGCATATGAGACATCAGGTCACATACATTTCAAAAACGTATGAACTCTGGGAGGGTTGTCAGCAGCTCTATAGATCTATCCCAGTAGGTCTTTATTCCTAGAATAAAGCCTGCTTCTCCCAGGTATTCCATGGAGAATTTTAATGAAAGCCAAGCTTTCATCGATTATATTATGGGAATGTTATTGCTAAGAAGCAATACATCATCAACTTATAGGATATTTATTGTCAGTGCGCTCCCACTAACCTTATTATATACACAAGAACCATATTCGTTTTGAATGAAATCATATACCATTATGATCTCATCAAAACGTTGGTTTCAAGAACACAATGCTTGCTTCAATCCATAAATGGATCGATTTAACTTGCAAACCTTGTTTGCATATTATGGTACGATAAAACCGTCAGACTATTGTAAACATCCTCCAAAAGGTTTCCGTTAAGGAAAGCGATTTTGACGTCCATCTGTCATATTTCATAAACGAAATATGTAGCACTAGCAAGCATTATCCGAATGGATTTAATCATGGTAATAGATAAAAGGTTTCGTCGTAGTCGACACTATGTCGTTGACGATACCCTTTATGTACAAGCCTAGCTGTGTACATTTGTATGTTGTCATCCATGTATGTCTTCCTTAAAGACTCATTTAGTACCAATAGGCACAATGCCTTCTGGTACATCAACCAGTGTCCAAACTTAGTTGGTATACGTGTAATCCATTTCGGACTTCATGGCTTTTGCCATAATAGGAGTCCATACCTTGTATCACTTCCTCATACATAGCCAGTTCGTCTTCCTCAATAAGATTGATATCTACATGAGGTGAGATCAGAAACCTATACCTCACAGGTTATTTTCTGACTCTCTCTAACCTACGCGGTTCTTGTGTATTCGAAGATTATTGGTACTGTCTCATCCCTGATGAACTGTTGGTGTTCCGTGAGGACATGGTGCTTGGAACAATATTACTCCAATTTTCATCGAGTTCTACTTTCCTCCCACTTACCACTGCATTTAGGTATTCCTCTTAGGAAAACCACATGGAGAGCAACAATTGAATTGTTCTATTGTGAGCTGTATAAGTACTATACTTTGGTTTCCTTAGGACAACCTACAAATAGACACTTATCCGATTTGGGTTCTAGTTTGGTATCATCCAAACATTCAATTATATGTCCAGCATCCCCAAATCTTCAAAAATGAGAAACCCGGTTTCTTTCATGTTCATATTTAATATGAAGTATGTCTAACAGATTTTCATGGAACCTTATTCAAATTAAGTATTGCATTGTTTAATGTGTATCCTCAGAAGGAAATTGGTAGCTTAGAGCGACTCATCATTAACCTTACCATGTACAACAAAGTTCGATTTCTCTGTTCGGACACACCGTCAAATTGAGGTGTCCCGGGAGGAGTCCACTATGAAAGAATACTATACTATTTCAAGTAATCTTGAAACTCATATGTTTAAGTATTTTACACTATGGTCCGACCGTAATGTTTTTAATACTTTTACCGGTCTGTTTTCTTACTTAATGTCGAAACTCTTTGAATTACTCAAAATTTTCTGACTTGTGTTTCATAAGATACACATAACCGTAACGCGATGCCACATCCGTAAAGGTTACGAAGTATTCATATCCATATCTAGCCTAGCTAGACATGGGCCTACTTACGTCACTATAAACGAGGGCTAACAGATCGGTGACACTTGCACTTTTACCAAGTAAAAGGTGTTTTAGGCATTTTGCCTAATAATCTAGATTCGTAGACATCATTTGAATTAGAATCAAATCCGTCCTAGTATCCACTCTTCGAAAGTGTGGATATACGAGTCTTGTTAATGTGTCCCAGACAACAATGCCACTTTTAAGTCTCAACAGATTTATACAGTTTGAGCTTTTGTTCGTCATATTATATGTTTGAGATTCATTTATATTCTAAATATAAATACTGTTATTCACATCTAATGTGCTTATCTCAATATCATCTTTATAAACAAAACACTTAATGCTCTAGAATATAAAGGTATACCCGCAACGGGTTAAACTAGATACAGAGATAATGTTCCTAGTTAAACTAGATACATTATAACAGTTTCCTAATTTAAGTACATGCCCAAAGGGCAGTTCCAAAACTTAGGTTTCTACGGCCAAAACAGCGACTCTCGTTCCGTTTCCAACTCATAGGTCGATCTCAACTGAAGTCAGTCTCCTGCTAATCAGCAGATCCCGCACATCAGTACATATGTATGTATCACACCCAGTATCAAAATCCAATTTTAAAACTATCAGTGTATATATTTATGACAAACATACCTGAATTTGGAGCCTTGCCCATTTTCAGTTTCTTCATCTCTACCTTAGTCCATACGACAGTCACGCTTCCAGTGACCTCGTTTGCCACAGTTTAGGCAGATATGTTGGGATATGTCATTTGTTTTCCCAGAAGACTGTGACGATTTAGCCTTGCCCTTTTGTAAGCTCTGGCTCTGTCTCCTTGAGCATAACCATTAACTCTCCAAGAGTTTTTCTTTTGCAATTAGTGCTTCTAAGATCAGATCTGTGAAGATCCTTTAATTTCAACATCATGGTATAAGTATCTAATCCTTAGTTCTGACGAAGAAATTAAGGAGTCATTGCGGCAAGCATAACAGATTGAGCACTAATGTTATCATCAAGATGAGTCTTCCAAAGCTCATGCTCTACTATTTGCTCAACTCCGGGCTTAGACCCAAGAGGTCTCTCTATCCAATAGAGTAACTTCTCAACTCCCAGGACTATCCTGAGATTCATTTCCAAATATGAAAATTAAAGCCGTAAAAGACATTTTTCACCTAGGATTATGTCCTTTGACGCTAATCTTTCAAGTCATCTTGATTGCTATAGTCCAACTATCCAATCAACGATTTCGGATACAATCTAATGTAATGATTACTATAGTTTAACTATATAATTAACTACAATTTGATTGGTTAAATTCAAATATATTGATTACTATAATCCAATTATATAATCAACTATAAATGAAGTAGTTTGAATACAGTCCAACTGTTCAATTAAAAAAATAATTGAATATTAGTCCAACTAATATATTTATTAATAATTAATGACGAAAATTGAAATGAGCGCGTATTGGCAAGTATCTAAACGAAATTGCAAATTTAATACTTGTCTCCCACTATTTTTCGGCGAGCCTCTAACCCTCTGTGGAGTACTCGGGAAACCTAGTTTCCTAGTGGGCTAGGATCCCGTTAAATAACACACAACCTTGACTTTGGCCAACAAGTTGTATGAAACTTAACTAGGTAGATCTCTAAGATCAATTGGATCCCATCCAATTCATAGATCCAGTAGGTGGACCTCCAAGTCCGAAACATATATCCAACATATGTAAATATATCCAATATATTTCCTAACCTTTTTCCTCTGAATCAACTAAGCATTGGCTTTGGCTCAACAAGCTTAATGAAACCAGTTAAGCGTGACCCATTGACAGTGGGAAAGCTTCGTAATCGAGGTCGATGAATAAGAAGTGACCTTGACTTTGGCCAATAAATCACAACTTGCCCAAGACGTACAATATGGAACAAAACTTTCATGATTCAAACACATCCGCGATGGACAAAGGTCTTGACTTTGGCCAATAAACCAATGCATATCTTGGATCTTGAGAGAGAATCACACAATGGAATGAAAAACGCTTAATTATAAAATGATGGTTTTTGTCGCGATTTGGCAACCAATTTATTATCTTTAATTAGGTCTCATCATACACCCTTAAGCATGCATTCTAAAAGCATAATAAGGCGCGAATAAAATAATAATGATATTCGGATGGATATATAACAAATTTGTTCCTAGAACAAATCTATCTCTTTCCTCTCTCCCGCTAGCACTATTCATACTTCTACCCAATTACATAATACTTCTAAAGAAACCTCATTTACATTGAGGGGAATTAATGAGAAGAGAAATACAAAGAGAATTGAGACAATAGGCTAGACACGCATGTCCAATTTAATAAATTCTAAATTTATTGCAATAATTTCCAAAATTGCACTCACCCTTCTAATATCCATCCGATATTCCAAGTATTCACACATAGCATGTTATTCAATCAATCTAATCCAATTAATTAATCTTTGAGTTAATGACCATACAATGTTCAAACAATGATTTGATTTGCGCGAGTCCAACTCGTTTAAGAATAAATACTCCAAGTAAGCATTCTTGAATTATATCGAACTACAATCTTAAATCCAATTCAAATTATATTCAATAATAATTCACGTTTAATTCCAAATTAAACATTACACTTTTAATAGTGCCTTTTAGACTTGGATTCCAAATCCAATCCAAATGGCTTCAAAGGCCCATTAAGCATCCAATGCCTATTCAACTAAGTCCAATGGGCTTTTAATTAATTCTTTAGGCTTGGGCTTTTGCCAAAATGGATCTAACCCATAATGCCTAGGCCTATTAGGAATCACCCAATGCTTTAGAATCAATTTTGGCCCATTAAAAGGCCCAATTGTCATATTTTGGACTTTATGAAAATGGTTTAGGCCCAAATTTGATCCAAGACCAAAATTTGGCACAACCAAGCCCATTAGCCCAAATGTAACAAATAAGATTAATATATCATTGTAAATTACATATTAATCTATTTCAAGTGTAATTAACACAATTAATTAATCAATCTAGTATTTCCAAAACACTAATTAATTTAATTAATCATGCGTAACATTTAATTCATGTCCAACACAAATTAATCAAAATCAATCTTTCAAACATGCTTCATATCTCACGACAATGGGAACAAAATAACATCCAATTAGATTTCAATCTAGTTAAATCAACATTCAACATTCATTTCATGCCATTAACATATCCAATTGTTAAAATTCAAAAAATCACCATGAGTTACACCTAGGGTACCATTCGGCCAAGCTAATGAAATTGGGGAAACTTGATCCAATCAATTTTTCAACAATCCAATGATGCACAACTCCAAGTTATCATCATCTAAGCTCAACTAAACATCCAATTTTACATCTTCATGCTCCAAGCAAAAATGCCAAAATTTAAAGTTAAGAACCCTAGTTTCAAATCATGCTTAGTAATCGCTCTGATACCATTGTAAGTCTCTAAGACATGCCCGAGATCTACTAACATGATATATATGTGTGAATAAATCAAAATAAGTTGTGGAATACTTGCATTGATCAGATGAGAAATCTCCAAGATTGCTCTAATGGATGTTGCTTCAAGCTTTGCTTTGTTGATTTTAACTGTAGGATGGGTTTTCCCTATCACTTCATATAACTCCTTTGAGTGCTAGTTCACTTGGTTTTGCAACAAAACTCAAGAATATTGAGGGAGAAGCTCACGCCAATTGCAGTTAAGAGAAGAGATAATTTATGTTGCTGTGAATAGTAACCACACACACAAATTTTCAAAATTCATTTGTTTAAATAGCCAAGTAATGTGTTGGTTTTGGTTAGAGTAAAATACAAGTAAACCAAGCCTTTCACTCAACCAACAACTTGCCAATACCAACTTCCATCATTAGTCTAACTTGATGATGTAAGTGAAGTGAGTCCCACCACTTATTAAATTCCAAATTTAAGACGGCTAATCCAACACGCAACTTCGCTTGGGCTCGGGTTCGTTTAATTTCGAATTAAACGAATTTACCGTTGCGACTTAATTAAATCCAATTTAATTAAATAATAATGTCTCGCAATATTATTACGTACGTCGCTTACGAATTAATTCTAAATTAATTCGTTTGCTTGAATTAAAATCCAATTTTAATTCCGCGTTGAAATCTAATTTCAATTAATATATCTAATATATTATTTTAGTCCAATTAAATGAATTAAATAGTAAAATCTAATTTCACTATTAAATTTACTTTGACGATTAATTCCAAATTAATCGCGTTCTCTCTTATCGACGAATTTAATCCCAGATAAATTCTTGACGCAATTAATCCCATATTAATTCATTCTCAGATAATTAATTCCCAAATTAATTATTGTCGTGATTAATTCCAGATTAATTTTCTCTCTCATAATTAATCCCAGATTAATTCTGTTCGAGTCAAATCTCATCGGTGAATCTTCGGGAAGCGACCCAAGAGATCTCTGGATATGTTGGTAGTAAATACGGTCATCGGACTATCAGAATACGTGTGTATCCGGTACCACGTTCTTACCGATTTACAAGACATGATTGGCTTCTAGCAAAGCACCGTGCCTACCCAATTCTTCAAAAATATTCTTTAAATCAATATGTAATCTTTGTCAGGCGTAACATACGTAGTATTGCGTATTACGATCCAGTATCAAATGTCACATGCTAGGTCTGGGGCTGGAATTGTGTCTGCCCCGTACGAAGCATATATCGGATCTCTGGTAACTAGTCTCTATAATCGGATAATCATGACCTAGTCATATTATCCCGATAACTGCAGTACTTAAGAGTACCAGTTCCGTATCCTACATGATCATCATCTCTTCATGACTGAAGTGATACTTTCATCTTGACATCACACCCAATATACTACGATTCTCAGTATACCTAGAAGAGGCGTACACATAACTTGTTAAAGCCCCGGACGACCAAAACCAAAGTATACAGATTGTCGCAAGTATTAGCGATGCAAGTGTATGGTTAAGACCAAATACACCTACCCTGATTCGGATTCCCATAGACACATAGTCATACTACCAATGAGATTCTGAGGGGTCTATCCAGAGCGAAGTTGTTTCCGTACCATCGGTAAACAAAATCTCCTATTACACTTGCATGAGTATCCAATACTCAAATATATGAGAACTATGTCGTTACGCTTCCATAATACGCACAAGTGTAACACTAGCTTATTCCGCATTATCGATGTCCAGTCTCGATAATACTACGACTAGGGATATTTAATGATTAAATCTTACGTGGATTGATACTGTCTCATATCTTATTAATCCGGTACTAATCATATGCACTTTTATCATTTATATATCCCGGTAATCTAATTACAAATGATAAAAGAGCAATTTTCTTTGTCACATAGTTAATTTGTACAACAACATGTTCTGTACAAATAGTGATGCTATTGGTCATAATTGTCCAACAGCGCGGGGCAAATTTTTGGCTATAAATAGAAGCTGAATTCAGAAGGAAAATTCATACTTTCTTCTGGGGAATTCTTTAAGAATACTAAGAAAAATGTACCTTGTTTGTTTATTTATGGCTTTCTTCATTTAATTTTATTTACTTTACGCAATATTACTTTCTTTATTTTACTTTTCAGT
Source organism: Zanthoxylum bungeanum (assembly GCA_019454045.1). Lineage (NCBI taxonomy): Eukaryota > Viridiplantae > Streptophyta > Magnoliopsida > Sapindales > Rutaceae > Zanthoxylum > Zanthoxylum bungeanum. The sequence continues at coordinate 34,748 of SKCR01004418.1, forward strand.
TCTTATTTTTTACTGTTCAGTATGAGGAGGTAACTCTCCTTTGCTGAGGTTAAAGGTTAAGCTTTTATTATTAATATTTAAATTAATCTCCCTTAATTATAATATATCAACTATTTAAAACTTGACTTAATCGGATACAACCTTTATGGTTGGTTGGACTTAATTATAAATTTGATTTTTAACCTGACTAAATTGGATACCGCCTTTATGGTCGGTTGGAATTAATTATAAATTTGACTTAATCAGGATACCGCCTATATGGTCGGTTGGTAATTATCACGCAAAGTTAATATATAATAATAAGGGAGATATCTAAAATAGAAGTAATAAAAGTGGATCTTCTAACCCCCATTATTTTCTTTATTGTTTTATTTACCTTTTTAATTTCCAGCTTTTACTTTATGTCATTTACTTTATTTAAGCTTTTACTAGTCCTAGATATGTGTTGTAACTAAACCAGTTATCTGAGTTTGTGATGAATTCCAATATCACCGATTTATAAGGGGTTATTTTACGGTTTGGGTAATATAAAAGGTTTATTTATTGAGCTTTAAGCTTAATGCTTCTTGTTATTTGGCTATTAATAAGATTGATTTGGTAAACTTAAAATGAATTTGGAAAAGAGATTTTAGGTTTCAGCCTTAGACTCAATAGCCCACGATCTCCCTTAAGGATAGATAACCCTTAATAGATTTCCTTACAGGATATGAATATACTTGTCGGGCGGGGGTAGCCATAATTGGAACTTAATCTTAATGAATTAAGATAACTTGGTTGACATAGGAATATGATTAATTTGGTTATACTGGGTATTTGCATTTGACCATCGGAAGAGACTTTTGCATAAATTCGCGTTCCAGGTTAATAAACCGTTATATTTTACAAACGTGAGATAACTACTCAATCTTTAAAAGATATTGGAAGAATTCACAACCCTAGATAGTTTTATAATATTGATTTTACCTTTAATTCACTTTCACGCTATTTTATTTACTTATTTTAGTTTAAAGTCACCATCCAATCAAACAACCAATCTATTAGATACTCGTAAACATTTGGCTTCATAAATTAATAGTTAAGGTATTAAGTCCCCGTGGGATCGATACATTTTATACTACTTGAACGATACGTGTGCTTGCGTTATACGTGTGCTTGCGTTATACGTGTGTGATCACACCAGTCAAGTTTTTTTTGGCGGCATTGCCGTATTTATCTTTCACTATTAATTTTGAGGTTAGATACATTTACTTGTATCTAATTTCTTTTTTACTTATTGTTTTTGTTTTCTTTTGTTTCAGGTTCTTAGACACTACATGAGAAGAATAAGAAACTTTGAAATCAGACCGCTTGACCCAGAAATTGAAAGAACCATCAGACAGTTGAGAAGAGAAAGACGTGAAGGTCAAGAAGCACTGATCAACATGGAACCTGAACCTTTGGAGGTTGCACCACCAATTCCCATTCAAGACAGAACTATTCCGGTGGTTGACAGTTTCATTTCATGTATTGTACCTCCTCTCTTACCAGCAAATGCATGTGACATCAAAACATGCATCCAGATGATACAACAGTCAGTACAATTTGGGGGAAATGCAACCGAAGATCATAATGCCCACATCAGCAATTTCCTGAAAGTTTGTGGCACTTTCAATTACAACCGATCGGCTGAAGAAGCAATGAGACTGCATGTTTTTCCATATTCCTTGAAAGATAGAGCTAAGGTTTGGCTATATTCACTACCAACAGGTTCTATCACAACTTGGAATACTCTAGCCACCAAATTCCTTGCAAAATATTTTTCACCAGCCAGAACTACAAAGCTGAGGAATGATATCACATCATTTGTACAACATGACTCAGAATCCTTCTGCGAATCTTGGGAAAGATACAAGGATTTGCTCAGAAAATTTCCCCATCCAGAACCGGTCCCGGGATAACAAAAATGCTTATGGATCTGGACCATGCTTTAAAATTTAAAATTTACTTAGAACTTCAGCTAGTTACTGGTTTGACAATGTGAGTAAGTTTTAATATTTTTTAGTAAATAAGTTGCATTGTAAATTTTGTTGATTTGGGTGTATATTTTTGGCTCATTTTAAGTAATCAATTATACAACTCGCATGTTGATTATGATATTTATTTTTCCATTTTGTATTTATTTTGTTATAAGCTACGTACTAAAGTGATTCATCTCCAAATTAATTACCCAAGTCTAGTTTTATAATTTCCATTGTATCACAAAAAAAAAATAATTATTCTTAAAATTAAATCATGACTCCACGTACTGCCCACCATACCCACTTCTTTACTAAATAGTCGTAAAATATTAATTCTCCCATTTAATTCGTGCGTACGTGTTACTTCTTAACTATCGTTTACCTTCTAAAAAATGAAAAAAAACAAAACAAAACAAATCACCTTGACCCTAAAGTTTGCCCAAATTTACATGTAAACCCTTGAGGTTTTAAATAATCCAAAGATTAATTTAATGTAAATACAATGTTAATAATAAAATATGTATAATTCATTAATAATTTTCAATATAAATATGAGTAACGCATTATCACCAATTAATAAGGATACAAAGTGTGTAGTAATATTAAATATACAACATAGGCAAAAACATGATCATACTTACTTACATGCGTGAGGGGGACAAGGTTACATCTTATTTGGATGAAGTGCACTAACAGTCAGTACAATTTGGGGGAAATGCAACCGAAGATCATAATGCCCACATCAGCAATTCCTGAAAGTTTGTGGCACTTTCAATTACAACCGATCGGCTGAAGAAGCAATGAGACTGCATGTTTTTCCATATTCCTTGAAAGATAGAGCTAAGGTTTGGCTATATTCACTACCAACACAGGTTCTATCACAACTTGGAATACTCTAGCCACCAAATTCCTTGCAAAATATTTTTCACCAGCCAGAACTACAAAGCTGAGGAATGATATCACATCATTTGTACAACATGACTCAGAATCCTTCTGCGAATCTTGGGAAAGATACAAGGATTTGCTCAGAAAATTTCCCCATCCAGAACCGGTCCCGGGATAACAAAAATGCTTATGGATCTGGACCATGCTTTAAAATTTAAAATTTACTTAGAACTTCAGCTAGTTACTGGTTTGACAATGTGAGTAAGTTTTAATATTTTTTAGTAAATAAGTTGCATTGTAATTTTGTTGATTTGGGTGTATATTTTTGGCTCATTTTAAGTAATCAATTATACAACTCGCATGTTGATTATGATATTTATTTTTCCATTTTGTATTTATTTTGTTATAAGCTACGTACTAAAGTGATTCATCTCCAAATTAATTACCCAAGTCTAGTTTTATAATTTCCATTGTATCACAACAAAAAAATAATTATTCTTAAAATTAAATCATGACTCCACGTACTGCCCACCATACCCACTTCTTTACTAAATAGTCGTAAAATATTAATTCTCCCATTTAATTCGTGCGTACGTGTTACTTCTTAACTATCGTTTACCTTCTAAAAAATGAAAAAAAACAAAACAAAACAAATCACCTTGACCCTAAAGTTTGCCCAAATTTACATGTAAACCCTTGAGGTTTTAAATATCCAAAGATTAATTTAATGTAAATACAATGTTAATAATAAAATATGTATAATTCATTAATAATTTTCAATATAAATATGAGTAACGCATTATCACCAATTAATAAGGATACAAAGTGTGTAGTAATATTAAATATACAACATAGGCAAAAACATGATCATACTTACTTACATGCGTGAGGGGGACAAGGTTACATCTTATTTGGATGAAGTGCACTAACAGTCAGTACAATTTGGGGGAAATGCAACCGAAGATCATAATGCCCACATCAGCAATTTCCTGAAAGTTTGTGGCACTTTCAATTACAACCGATCGGCTGAAGAAGCAATGAGACTGCATGTTTTTCCATATTCCTTGAAAGATAGAGCTAAGGTTTGGCTATATTCACTACCAACAGGTTCTATCACAACTTGGAATACTCTAGCCACCAAATTCCTTGCAAAATATTTTTCACCAGCCAGAACTACAAAGCTGAGGAATGATATCACATCATTTGTACAACATGACTCAGAATCCTTCTGCGAATCTTGGGAAGATACAAGGATTTGCTCAGAAAATTTCCCCATCCAGAACCGGTCCCGGGATAACAAAAATGCTTATGGATCTGGACCATGCTTTAAAATTTAAAATTTACTTAGAACTTCAGCTAGTTACTGGTTTGACAATGTGAGTAAGTTTTAATATTTTTTAGTAAATAAGTTGCATTGTAAATTTTGTTGATTTGGGTGTATATTTTTGGCTCATTTTAAGTAATCAATTATACAACTCGCATGTTGATTATGATATTTATTTTTCCATTTTGTATTTATTTTGTTATAAGCTACGTACTAAAGTGATTCATCTCCAAATTAATTACCCAAGTCTAGTTTTATAATTTCCATTGTATCACAAAAAAAAAATAATTATTCTTAAAATTAAATCATGACTCCACGTACTGCCCACCATACCCACTTCTTTACTAAATAGTCGTAAAATATTAATTCTCCCATTTAATTCGTGCGTACGTGTTACTTCTTAACTATCGTTTACCTTCTAAAAAATGAAAAAAAACAAAACAAAACAAATCACCTTGACCCTAAAGTTTGCCCAAATTTACATGTAAACCCTTGAGGTTTTAAATAATCCAAAGATTAATTTAATGTAAATACAATGTTAATAATAAAATATGTATAATTCATTAATAATTTTCAATATAAATATGAGTAACGCATTATCACCAATTAATAAGGATACAAAGTGTGTAGTAATATTAAATATACAACATAGGCAAAAACATGATCATACTTACTTACATGCGTGAGGGGGACAAGGTTACATCTTATTTGGATGAAGTGCACTATGATTTGTCATATATAGTATTGTTGATGATGTTTTTTGTGACAAAGTGTTTGAACAGTACAACAAGGGCAGAGATGAAATTTCCCCTTTTGGGAGGATAAATGTTCTGAGAGTATTAGTCGTCCTTCGACCAGGCATGGTGTTCGGACCTGGCTTCCTGGATTTGACCGACCAGAGGACACAACATGAAGCAGTTTCAGAGACCGACGAAATCAGAGCCGAGACCGACCACTTTAGCCCGGTAGCTCGGTCCAGTTCTATCTTTCCTCTTGAATTATAAGGATGAGCTCATATATTTTTGGTCAGGTCGGAAGTAATTAGGATAGTGCGACTTGTTGTCTGGCCTTCCTCATGACGCCCGATGTGTGATCAGGACCGTTTGAACTTTTCCCTCTGACATGTACCACCTTTATAGGCTGCCATCATAAATGTTGAGTGTGGCAGTGTATAAAACATAGTGATTTAATAGGGAGTCAGATGGTAGACTTTCTTTCGGCGAAGCAGTTGGGGTAGAGAGCCCGTCAATCAGCCGGAGATCCATGTGGCTGATGTCATAAAGATATGAGAATAATGTTGTATTTCTCTTAGTATATAACGGGATGGTAATCTCATTTGTATGGGTTGGTTAGCAAAAATCATATTCAAAGCACTACTTGTAAAACGCCATTGAACAAACAGCTCGGTAACATTGACGATCATTGAAAAGAGGTCGGTCGAACTCAGTTTGGTAATAAATGTAACACTCTACTTTATTCCCGTGGACGTAGGTTGGATTCATTCCGCCGAACCATGTAAACCTTCTTGTCGATTTTGTGTTTGCTTCGTCTTTTGCTAAATTTGCTTTTGGCCCCCCATAACCAAACAAATTCACAGTTGGAGGAGGATTGTCCCGGGAGCGTTATCCTGAAACTGCCCCTGGAACGAAAATCACTCGTCAACAAGTATGGTATGATATTGTACTGTAATTATCGTTATTATGTTTGGAAAAATGGTGTAGTATGATATGATTAAATAATCTGTTTTTGTTTGGTTTAATGATATGGTAATGTTTGTAAAAATGATAAATGACAAAAACATTCTCAAACATTTCTTGTGATTTATGGAAATTGAGTCAATTACGCCCTCAAATATGTTTGGAAATATTTTTTAATTATTTTTATTTATTAATATAATATATTTAATATGATAGAATTAGCATTTTAAAATTTGATTAATGATATTTTATGAATATAAAATTATAAAATCATAGCAAACCATAAAATTCATGATTTAAAAACTCTCCAAAATTCATGGTTTTCAAATTATTAGATTATAATGGGAAACCGTACCATGAATATAGAAGTCAAAACAAACAACAATTTGAACAATACCATAATATATGAAACCATGACAAACCATAAAACAAACAAGGTGTAAGTTTCTAAAATTTCATGAGTCTTTTATATTTTAAAATTCATATCTAATAAAATATATTTTTATCCTTTAGATAATTCAAAAAAATCGAAAAAAGAATCATCTTTAAGGGATGATCCTTTGAGCCAAAATGCTGTTTGCACATCAAAGATATAAGACTTAGCCTTACCCGTGAATATTTTCACCCTCATATATGACGCTTATATAATGATATTGATGTAATGAATACGTTATTAATAAAATGATCAATTTTCAAACTTGGTTGTTCATTATAGATTCTTATTGTCTCGAATTATTGTACGAGTGTGTGTTTATTCTTTTGTGCAGCTTATTTTATAATGTGGATGTTTATTAACTTTCGTAACATTCCATTATACTGTTGTATGTAGACATTCATGAGCATTAGGAAGGCTGATTTGCTAGATACAAGTTTCGACAAGTGCGTAAAACTCGAGTTTGAAAGATTTTGAAAGAACACACTTCAATGTACTGTTTAGTAAGGCTACCTTCTGGTAATGAGAAACTGATTGACACCAGATGTCGAGCCATAATAGGTACAGTGTCCAACCCCAACCATGGAGCTAAAAAGCTTAGGAAGGCTGGTCAAAGCCGTTGGTTGGGTCGAAGACCTGTGGTTAGAGGAGTAGCCATGAATCCAGTTGATCATCCTCATGGTGGAGGTGAGGAGTCCAAATCTTATGTCCCATCAATTGTGCTCCACTTCACGCTTCACCAATCAAATTTGGACAATTAATATCTCTCATTAAATGAGAGAACTCTGACTTTAATACTCCACCAATCAAATTGTTCTCTCATTTAATGGGAGATATTAGTTGTCCAAATTTGATTGATGGAGCAAGAAGTGGAGCACAATTGATGGGATAAAAGATTTGGACTCGGAGGTGAGGGACGAAGCAAGAGTAGCGGTAACCACGGAAGGTGTTCATTTACACCTTGGGGCAAGCCTTGTAAGTCTGGGTATAAGACTGCATCTCCTAAGAAGAAAAAGAAATTAGCTGTCTGATAAATTGTCCTTTCTAGTTAGCATTTTGAATATTATTACAATGTGTTGACGGCTGATTTTGGTCTAAGGGCAATATGGGAATATTACTCCCGAGACAATCCTCATTCAATAGTGAATTTGTTTCGTTGTGGGAGAAACCAAAAGCAAACTTAGCAGAAGATAGATAATGCGCCAATCAACAAGGAGATTTAACGTGGTTCGGTGGATTTGGATCCAACCTACGTCCACTGACACAAACAGAACGATACTTTTATTATTGAGATATTCTTCTCTGATATCTCTTGAGTTCACAAGTCTGATTTTGATGATTCTGATGTCTTTTACTCATACTCTACCCTCTTATTTATAACAATGAAGAAATCAGATTCCTTCCAGTATAAGGATTCCTAGTTGATACAATTTTCTTTTCCCATAAGGATTCCTAATCGAAACTACATTTACTTTCTTTATCCTACTAGGACTCTGACTCACCAATTTCCCCCATGAAGGTATGATAACTTATTATCTTATCCGAGAAAATTGGATGCCTTATCTTCCTGAGCACGCCTCACCATGTGCTCGGTCTTTGTGAGGTCGGTCATGATGGTCATTTGAGCTGAGAATGCTGCTACCGATCTGATAATACTCGGTCATCCGAACCAAAGTGGTCGGTCACCTATCATCATGTGTTCGGTCTCTACCTGTTGGCTTTATAACATCGAATGGTCGAGTCGGCATCAGTGGTCTCGATCAAGAAGGGAGTTACCCTTTTACCCCTACCGTACCGCTTAAATATCATAGTGCTTAAAAAACACCATCAACACAATGTTTTTTTTAATCGAGGTTAGTTTTTAACTGATCGATTTTGAAACTGAAGTTTAATGTTGGTTACTTTGGTTTCTCATGTTTTTACTTTTAGATATATTTCATTCATTTTATATTTAATTTTTGGTGATTCTTGAGTGTCTATGAAAGTGCATGATAAACAAAATTTTAGAAAGTAAATGGCCTCGCCCTTTGTGTGATTAGTGTTGACTTGCTTGAAAATAACTTTAAAGAAAATGACAAGTTTTGATGATAGCAATGGCTTGCAATAAACTCTTTTCTTTTGTATTCGATTTTGCTTGATTGGTCTGGGATAAGTTCTGATCTGATTTGGAAGTGTGTGTTTGTTCTAAAACGTCTAGACGGATTAAACGGCTGTAAATTTAAATATTTATGTCAATAATGAATTAATGTATTATAATCCACTGCTAATTTATTGATCAATTAATATACATTGAATTGTGACAAAATTTGTAGTTGGGTCCAGGAGTGGCAATTCACCGTCCCGGATTTGGATTTTGAGAAGTCTAGTATGAGCTTGTAAAGTAGTGACGAAGTCCGAATCTAGAAAAAATCCGATCCAAATTATCATTGTCCTGCCTATCTTGGGCTCATGTTTTTTTATGGCACGGTTTTTTAATCTAAAATTAATAAAAATTCAACTCTTATACTAAAACATATAGAGTATCAATTCTATATGCATCAATCTAAAAATTAAAAATTTAAGAATTAACAAATAACAATTATTATTTTTTATTTCTTAAACCTTAGCCTGATTTTTTGATATGAACCCAATTCGAGCTATTATAAAACCGATCCGGACTTTTTTAAGTCCGGACTTTTTTATAACGCATAATAATTGTGTCATATAATAATAATAATAATAATAATAATAATAATAATAATAATCATAATTATTATTATTTTACAAAATAATTCAATTTATGAATTAAAAAAAATGTCATCACAGTTGAATTGACCATATATGTGGCTCTCAGTCTCTTATAGCAGACGGGCCCCATAACTATATGGGCCCGCCTATTATAAGAGAAATAACATATACACCCGACACATGATATACCACCTCCTCAGTCTCACTAGCAATTAAAGGCTTCTGCAAAATACAAAATTCAGTTATTAATTTTATTAAATGAATTTTGAACTCATCACACTTTTCGATAAACTGTTTTCAAGTCAAATCCCCTTTTTCAATAAAAATACGCATTATCTGTCCTATCTAATTAATATATATTAGATATAGTGTTATAATTGAGCGTGATATTATCAATAAATTAATAAATGACATGTATATAATTTTTTAGTTATTTTTTTAATATTTTAACATATGTTGTAATAAATTATTAGATTATTACACATATGATATGATATCTTTATTATATTATAGATTTTCTCATATCATATGTTATAATTATTTTAAAAATAATAATTAATTAAAAAGAAAAGTAATTAAGACATGCGTCCATCATAAGCTTATTAGTTTTAAAAAGAAAAATCTACTAAATAATGAAAATATCATATCACCGTATAACAATCTAATCATCAATGGTCACTCATGTTAAGGTTTGTGTTCTTTCCTCTTCAGTTTTCCTCTCTCTCATCTTCAATGGGTCTCATGTTACTCTCGTGACTCTTCACTCAGCCACCACCTGCTACACGATCGCTTTTGGCATCAGCGTGATTTTCAATCAACCACCCACCATCGGTTTTTTTTTTTTTTTTTACCGATTGAGGGTTAAACGAAACGATTAGCAGCCACTTAGCGCCTGCCATGCCAATACCATTTTTAGAACAATAATACTTTTAACATTACTAAAAGTATTTTCAAGTAATTAAAACAATTTTACACGAAGTCTTCTAGGTTATTCTCTTTAAATATATTATTATTATTATATAGAAAGCCTAAAAGATTAAGCAGTTAACGAACTCCACTTAATTATTATTTAGAAAAAAAATATAATAAAACCAGTCATGCATGCAACAAGCATCTTATATTTCATGTACTTGAAAAATGAGAATATCTTCAAATTCAATGATTTTTTAGGCCATCAACAAAGAGTGAAGCAAAAATCTCCAATTGTTGCTTCTCCAAAACAATGCCAATCTCAACACCACCTCCATCTTTACTTTCCGCTAAAGAAACGGCTCCATTCCTATCAATTGACACAATCTCCACTTTCTTCGGCCTTCCCCATCCGAAATTTGACCCGTAAACATCAAAACGGTTTGACCCGGCTACCGACAACATTACATGTCCTCCTACTTTCATTACTGCCAATGCCCTTGCGACCTTATCATCTGATCCTTCAATAACATCCCCTTTTAGCCCTTTCACGTATTCACTCAACTTCTCTGCAACAAACGCAAATCCATTTTCCTCCATGAAATCACTTCCTTTTGCTGACATAAACTCACCTCCAACACAATTACCAAAATAATTAACAGGAATTGGAGGATCCAAACGGCTCCTACAGTCCGCTGCGAACCCAAATATAACAGTTGTATTAGCTTCTTCTCCTTTGGCTTTGACCAGGCAAACAAATGCATGAGCACATGTGAGCACAAGAGTCGATAAATGAAGTTCTTTCGATTTTTCTACTTCATTTTGGCTAATAACAGACAGCACCTTTTCCCTCAGTTTCTGTGTATCTTCACGGCTCAACTCAAATGTCATTCGAACCATGTTGGAGTTAACTTCATTGACAGGCAAGACCTTCAAGCTTCGAGTACTGTCTTTGGCAATCTCCGACCAGTGTTTAACGTACGCCATGTCAGTCCCCTTGGGATCTTTGATGACTGTCCGGTCAAAACATGGGGTTAATTGATCCGGTAATGACGAAGAAGAAGGGACGTCGTTTTGTTTGCACAAGTAAGCCCATGATTTGATAAACATGGTTGAACTTTTGCCATCAAGAACTGCATGGTGAGACGAAATGCCAATTGAAAAGCCTTGGTTTGGAAACAATGTTATATGGATAGCTATCACCTCTGCTTTGTCATCGGATATCGACAACTTGGGTACCAGAGGATGAAACTCAACAGCTCTGCGGATTCCATTGCCAGAGAGGAGATTAAAGTCGGCGTTGGAGACTGTGAATGTGAATGAAACACCGTCGTTGGGGAAGTAGTAGATGGCTGGTTTAGGGGCATATTCGGGCCACATGAGGTTGCCAGCGAGAGGGAGATAATGAAGGAGAGTGAGTGAGAGAGAGTGCTTCAGCTTTGGGAGGATTACTGAGTTGAATAAATCGAATGTTAAGTCGGTGAACTGATAGAAGAAGAGGCGTTCTACAGGAGGAAACTTGAACCAGAAGGTGTCGAAATAGGTGAGAGGAAGAGTGAGAGCCGTCGTTGAGTCGGAGCAAGGGGTGACTTTGCTGTTACTAATTGTTTCTGCCATTATCGGAATGGGAAGAATAGCCTTAAACTCCAATCGGTTGTTGTAATAATCTTCTACTTCAGCAATATTCTCATTTATTTATTTAACATGATTTCTTCCCACTCTTTTTTTTTTCCAAATCGAAAATGAATTACTACTAGAACATGTCAGAACACACATAGCTGTATTCAACTGTCTCTGTTGTGTAACGCTTCAAAGACGTGGGAAAGTTCTTAAATTTTTTTATTTCATGTCCACGTGGTTATTTAATAATTTTGTATTAAGATGCCTATTCTTAAAAAAAAAATTAATAATAAAAGAGAAGTGGTACACCCACAAACACTTTTACTAAAAATAAATACACCTCTCTCACTGTGGCTACAGTAATCGCCACAGTCAAATGAGTGTATTTATTTTAAGTAAAAGTATTTGTATGTCTATCATTTTTTATAATAAAAAGGGAGAAAGTGAGACGTCTCGTCATATTTCTGATTTTTTGATAATATCTCATTAATTCTTTATCATTAAAAACTAATGATAACATATTTATTTATTTTGTTATTTTTTATTTTCCCCTTTATCTATAAATAAAAAAGTGACATCAACAATTATAGAAATAAACAATAAATTAAAAGTTTTTTCCTCTCTTCTATTTTTTCCCTCTCCATTTCTCATCTCTGTCATTTTTCTGTCCAACATGCTCATGACTTAGCTGTTAGTTGGTCTTAATGTTTCAACTCCATTAAAACCACCAATTTTTTTCTAATATATTTTTTCATTTCAAAATTCTTATATTTATTTAAAAATGTTATTTTCTTTTTTATATGATTGGAACACAAGTGATGGCGGTTATTTACAAACATATTGTTGGAAAAAAAAAACCATGAGAAGACTTGCATTGAAGTAATTTGAAAACTTAAAATTTGGCAAATTGATAATTTCTTCTTTTATTATTCTTTTTTAATTAAAAATAATTATTTGTCAATGAGATTATGTACACGCTATATTATTGTAATATTGAGTCCAAGTTTTGATTTTGTTGGAGAGTTTGCTGAATTTCCGTGTGTATTAGGAAAACAAAAAAATAAAATAAAATGAGATGATGTTAAATCAGGTTGTGAAAAAATATATCGAATCCCAATCCGATTTTTTATTCGGGATGATATATCTCGAATCTCGATTAAAATTTTCATTCGAGACGAAAAATCATCATAAATTCTGAACCAAATAGGATGAGATCCCGATCGATATTCGGGATTTTCTATCCCCTATCTATAACATTTGACAGAAGTGGGCCTTATGGATTTTTCAATCGTGAGGTCCATTACATGCTCCGCTATCTGGGGCGGAGACATGCGAGGACTATCCATGTCAAAACCTATAGTTAATTTGGGAATTTTCATTAAATTTGAAATTTATCCCTTCAAATTTAAAATTTACTTAGAACTTCAGCTAGTTACTGGTTTGACAATGTGAGTATGTTTTAATATTTTTTAGTAAAAGAGTTACATTGTAAATTTTGTTGATTTGGGTGTATATTTTTTGCTCATTTTCAGTAATCAATTATACAACTCGCATGTTGATTATGATATTTTTTTTTCCTTTTGTATTTTATTTTGTTATAAGCTAACGTGTACTAAAGTGAGTCATCTCCAAATTAATTACCCAAGTCTAGTTTTACAATTTCCATTGTATCACAAAAAAAATAGTTACTCTTAAAATTAAGTTTTGTCTCCACGTACTGCCCAACATATAGAACACCTCGACCCTAAAGTTTGCCCAAATTTACATGTAAACCCTCGAGATCTTAAATAATCCAAAGATTAATTTAATGTAAATACAATGTTAATAATAAAATATGTATAATTCATTAATAATTTTCAATATAAATATCAGTAACTTAGTATCACCAATTAATAAGGATACGAAGTTTGTAGTAATATTAAATATACAACATACTTAAAAACATGATTGTACCTACTTATATGCCGAGGGGGACAAGGTTACACCTTATTTGGATGAAGTGCACTATGATTTAGTCATATATTGTATGGTATGATATTGTATTGTAATTACCGTTACTATATTTGGAAAAATTGTGTAGTATGGTATGGTTAAATAGTCTGTTTTTGTTTTGTTCAATGGTATGGTGTTGACGGCTGATTTTGGTCTTAGGGCAATATGAGAATATTACTCCCGAGACAATCCTCCCTCAATAGTGAATTTGTTTGGTTATGCGCCAATCAAACAAGGAGTTTTAACGTGGTTCGGTGGATTTTTATCCGACCTACGTCCACGGACACAAACATGACTGTTATTTTATTGTTGAAACTTGTATCTCTTGTGCTTTACAAGTTTTAGCACAATGAGATTGATCTTGATTCTGATATTGGTTCTCTTTTTATTCTCCTCTCCTTAAGCATACTCTACCCTCCTATTTATAATAGTGCAGAAATCAGATTCCTTCTTTTACAAGGGTTTCCTAGTTGAAACAATTTCCCTTTCCCATAAGGATTCCTAGTCAAAAACTACATTTACTTCATTTATCATACTAGGACATTGACTTACTAGTTTACCCCATGAAAGTAGGATAACTTGTCATCTTATCCGTAAAAACATGATGCCTTGTCTTCCTGAGCACGCCTCGCCATGTGCTCAGTCTTCATGAGGTCGGTCACAATGGTATTTTGAACTAAGAATGCTGCTACCGATCTAATAATTGCCCGGTCATCTGAACCCAAGTGCTCAGTTACCGATCATAAAGTGCTCGGTCACTTACTGTTTGGCTCTTAGTGGTCGGGTCGGCATTAATGATCTTGACTGAGAAGTGAATTACCTTTTTTACCCATGTCGTGCTGCTTAAATAACATAGTGCCTGAAAACACCATCAACATCTGTCCCCTAGTTCTCGGTTCCGATGAGTATGCGAGTTGGTGCCGGGAACTATATAAAGATGGTGTGCTGATCGCCTTGCTGGTGGTCGCTCCAGAAATCACAGAGAAATTGCCTTCGCCATCAATTAAGTCTTCTGTTTCTATCTTCATATCCTCGGTTATTTGGAGATGCTGACCCTATTCAGATGATTCTCCACCTCAATGCAAATTGCTTACTAGGGTCGTTCCATAAGGAGATGAAGTTCCTCTTGTTGTCCAAACTAAAAATGACTCCTCCTCTGTAATATCTGTACCAGAGATTTAGAGGTCTTGACCCCTGACTGATCCAATCTTGATTGTGAGGAGAAAATTTTGCCTCTGAGCTAACGATGATGTGCTCGGTGGCATGTGATCCTGTCTCGAGCTGTGAGAGATGCTCGGACCTGGGGGAATGTTACGTCCCCAGTCCGAAGGACTGACTCGGTGGGACGCAACCCGACCCCGAATGAAGAGAGGCACTTGGACCTGGGGGAATGTTACGTCCCCAGTCCGAAGGGCTGACTCGGTGGGACGTACCCCGACCCCGAGCTGAGAAAAGCACTTGGACCTGGGGGAATGTTACGTCCCCAGTCCAAATAGGTAGACTCGGTGGGACGTAACCCGACCCCGAATGAAGAGAGGCACTTGGACCTGGGGAAATGTTACGTCCCCAGTCCGAAGGGTTGACTCGGTGGGACGTACCCCGACCCCGAGCTGAGAAAGACACTTGGACCTGAGGGAATGTTACGTCCCCAGTCCGAAGGGCTGACTCGGTGGGACGTACCCTGACCCCGAGCTGAGAAAGGCACTTGGACCTGGGGGAATGTTACGTCCCCAGTCCAAAGAGGTAGACTCGGTGGACGTAACCCGACCCCGAATGAAGAGAGGCACTTGGATATGGGGAAATGTTACGTCCCCAGTCCGAAGGCTGACTCGGTGGGACGTACCCCGACCCCGAGCTGAGAAAGGCACTTGGACCTGGGGGAATGTTACGTCCCCAGTCCAAAGAGGTAGACTCGGTGGGACGTAACCCGACCCCGAGTGAATAGAGGCACTTGGATCTGAGGGAATGTTACGTCCCCAGTCCGAAGGGCTGACTCGGTGGGATGTACCCCGACCCCGAGCTGAGAAAGACACTTGGACCTGAGGGAATGTTACGTCCCCAGTCCGAAGGGCTGACTCGGTGGGACGTACCCCGACCCCGAGCTGAGAAATGCACTTGGACCTGGGGGAATGTTACGTCCCCAGTCCAAAGAGGTAGACTCGGTGGGACGTAACCCGACCCCGAGTGAAGAGAGGCACTTGGACCAGGGGGAATGTTACGTCCCCAGTCCGAAGGGCTGACTCGGTGGGACGTACCCCGACCCCGAGTTGAGAAAGACACTTGGACATGGGGGAATGTTTCGTCCCCAGTCCGAAGGGCTGACTCGGTGGGACGTACCCTGACCCCGAGCTGAGAAAGGCACTTGGACCTGGGGGAATGTTACATCCCCAGTCCAAGAGGTAGACTCGGTGGGACGTAACCCGACCCCGAGTGAAGAGAGGCACTTGGACCTGAGGGAATGTTACGTCCCCAGTCCGAAGGGCTGACTCGGTGGGACGTACCCCGACCCCGAGCTGAGAAAGACACTTGGACCTGGGGGAATGTTACGTCCCCAGTCCGAAGGGCTGACTCGGTGGGACGTACCCTGACCCCGAGCTGAGAAAGACACTTGGACCTGGGGGAATGTTACGTCCCCAGTCCAAAGAGGTTTACTCGGTGGGACGTAACCCGACTCCGAGTGAAGAGAGGCACTTGGACCTGTGGGAATGTTACGTCCCCAGTCCGAAGGGCTAACTTGGTGGGACGTACCCCGACCCCGAGCTGAGAAATGCATTTGGACATGGGGGAATGTTACGTCCCCAGTCCGAAGGGCTGACTCGCTGGGACGTACCCCGACCCCGAGCTGAGAAAGGCACTTGGACCTGGGGGAATGTTACGTCCCCAGTCCAAAGAGGTAGACTCGGTGGGACGTAACCCGACCCCGAGTGAAGAGAGGCACTTGAACCTGGGGGAATGTTACGTCCCCAGTCCGAAGGGCTGACTCGGTGGGACGTACCCCGACCCCGAGCTGAGAAATGCATTTGGACCTGGCGGAATGTTACGTCCCCAGTCCGAAGGGCTGACTCGGTGGGACGTACCCCGACCCCGAGCTGAGAAAAACAAAGTGGCCTCGGCGGAACAAAATCCAGCCCCGAGCCGATTAGTCAAGTGGCCTCGGCGGAACGAATCCAACCCCGACCCGATTAATCAAGTGGCCTCGGCGGAACGAATCCAGCCTCGAACAGATTAATCAGGTTGGACTTATTCAGAAGGGAAATGAATCAACCTTTTGAAGCCCTACTGAGTCCGGAACTGGCGTCCCCCTACCAGACCAGTGGAAAACGAAAACAAAACTTTGAAAAATAAAATTAAAGGGCGGGGGCGACTTAGCGCTTGTCCCAAAATAAAATGTTTCACAAGTATAAACAACAATATGGATGCCTCAAGACAACATCCTGCCCGAGGTCTCCAAAACACAATTCTGAATCTTTCAATTCAGTGTCCCGGAGAACCAGGATTTGGATCAGGAGAGCGTTTGAATGGTAAGGGCACATCCTCTATACGTCGGGTCACTGTGAAGCCTGTGTATTGTACGAGGGCTCCTCCTTACCATGCTGGAGCAGACACACGCTACAGGGGCGTAACGCATCCCCGTGCTGCGCCTCTCTTGGATCCAAATGATGAATGGATCAAAGAGTGTCCGGCATCACTGGAGTTAGCAATCGTCACGGGGGCATCATCATCCCCCGTGCTATGCTTTCCCACGGATCCATTACATCGGGTAAGTGAGGATCAAAAGAGTGCTCGACACATTAAGAGCATGTTCCTCCTTATGTTCGGTAACACTGGAGTAAGCAATCGCCACAGGGGTATCATCCCTCCCCGTGCTATGCTTCTCACGGATCCTATGCATCGAGTATGTCCCTGAATATTCTGAGGACCCCGAGCTAAAGAGACATTTGGTTCTGGGGGAATGTTCCGTCCCCAGGCCAATAAGCACGACTCGGTGGGATGTAACCCGACCCCTGAGTCGAATAGTATAGCAGCCTCGGCGGAACGAGATCCAGCCCCGAGCCGATGAAGAGGCCTCGGCGGAACGAACTCCAGCCCCGAGCCGATTGTTGAAGTGGCCTCGGCGGAACGAACTCCAGCCCCGAGCCGATGATTGAAGTGGCATCGGCGCCAACTGTCCTCTGTAATGGGCGTTGAGTATGTCCCCCGTTTGAAGATGTCCGGATACTCTTTTAGACATTCTAGTACGCTCTGTCTCAGGGTCTTGTCCAAGCCTCCCCCTATCTTTATGTTTTTTCACGGTCCGAAAAGTTCTATCCCTCATAATTCCTCAGCCGCCGCTAGCCGGGCTATTCTGTTTGGCGAGGACTAGGATCTCCACTGGCTTTTCCTCCGTCTTCATTCCTCTACCGTTTTTTGGTACCCTCCTCAATGCGGAGGGTTTCTCGTGAGAGAGTTGCAAAGAAGCTGCGGGCTGCCTTCTGACTCCGCATGCGATCTCGATCCCTTCCCGGGTGTCTCCTGTATCTGTTTTGAGGTTTGTCCTCCACTTGGCCATCTTTTTTTTTTTAACCAAGATTTTACCTCGCTATTTGGGCCGCCATGTCGCCTTCTGTGATCTTCTTCATGTCTGTTGCGCCGGGTGCGATGTTCCTTACGCCTTGGAATCTCCCGCACAGTTTCGTCGTACTCTGTGTCTCCTCTTCTAGTGTAGCGGAGACTATCATAAGAGGAATCTGTCGAACGTCTCTCTTTTTCTTCTTCCCATGTGTCCTCTGCTTGTGAATCTTCTTCCACCACTATGGATTTTATCCCGTAAGGCCCCCTCCTCCTAGGTCCATCGTCCTCACTTGTATCCACAACCCTCTTTCCATATGTTATCTCTCATCTTCTTTGATTAGCTCTGGTTTCAGGCTTCTCGCGGTTCCCCCCTTCCATTCTCTCCAGTCGGTCCATTATGGTTTTTAGGAGGGCCTGACTATCCTCAATGTCATTCCTTATGATTTCTTCTATCTTATTCATCCAATCTGTGGCTGGATTCCCCGACGATTGGTGATTTCCGCCTTCTGCCATCGTCTTACTACGCGAACCGCTTTTTGTTGAGTTCCCCACAGACGGCGCCATTTGTTGACGGCTGATTTTGGTCTCAGGGCAATATGTGAATATTACTCCCGAGACAATCCTCCCTCAATAGTGAATTTGTTTGGTTATGGGGGACCAAAGGCAAACTTAGCAGAAGGTAGATAATGCGCCAATCAAACAAGGAGTTTTAACGTGGTTCGATGGATTTTTATCCGACCTACGTCCACGGACACAAACATGACTGTTATTTTATTGCTGAAACTTGTATCTCTTGTGCTTTACAAGTTTTAGCACAATGAGATTGATCTTGATTCTGATATTGGTTCTCTTTTTATTCTCCTCTCCTTAAGCATACTCTACCCTCCTATTTATAATAGTGCAGAAATCAGATTCCTTCTTTTACAAGGGTTTCCTAGTTGAAACAATTTCCCTTTCCCATAAGGATTCTTAGTCAAAAACTACATTTACTTCATTTATCATACTAGGGCATTGACTTACTAGTTTACCCCATGAAATTAGGATAACTTTTCATCTTATCCGTAAAAACATGATGCATTGTCTTCCTGAGCACGCCTCGCCATGTGCTCAGTCTTCATGAGGTCGGTCACAATGGTATTTTGAACTAAAAATGCTGCTACCGATCTAATAATTGCCCGGTCATCTGAACCCAAGTGGTCGGTTACCAATCATAAAGTGCTTGATCACTTATTGTTTGGCTCTTAGTGGTCGGGTCGGCATTAATGATCTTGA
This sequence comes from Zanthoxylum bungeanum, assembly GCA_019454045.1. Lineage (NCBI taxonomy): Eukaryota > Viridiplantae > Streptophyta > Magnoliopsida > Sapindales > Rutaceae > Zanthoxylum > Zanthoxylum bungeanum. The sequence continues at coordinate 54,155 of SKCR01004418.1, forward strand.
CTGAGAAGTGAATTACCTTTTTTACCCATGTCGTGCTGCTTAAATAACATAGTGCCTGAAAACACCATCAACATCTGTCTCATAGTTCTCGGTTCCGATGAGGTGGAGAATCATTCTGAATAGGGTCAGCATCTCCAAATAACCGAGGATATGAAGATAGAAACATAAGACTTAATTGATGGCGAAGGCAATTTCTCTGTGATTTCTGGAGCGACCACCAGCAAGGCGATCAGCACACCATCTTTATATAGTTCCCGGCACCAACTCGCATACTCATCGGAACCGAGAACTAGGGGACAGATGTTGATGGTGTTTTCAGGCACTATGTTATTTAAGCAGCACGACAGAGGTAAAAAATGTAATTCACTTCTCAGTCAAGATCATTAATGCCGACCCAACCACTAAGAGCCAAACAGTAAGTGACCGAGCACTTTATGATCGGTAACCGAGCACTTGGGTTCAGATTACCGGGCAATTATTAGATCGGTAGCAGCATTCTTAGTTCAAAATACCATTGTGACCGACCTCATGAAGACTGAGCACATGGCGAGGCGTGCTCAGGAAGACAAGGCATCATGTTTTTACGGATAAAATGAAAAGTTATCATACTTTCATTGGGTAAACTAGTAAGTCAATGTCCTAGTATGATAAATGAAGTAAATGTAGTTTTTGACTAAGAATCCTTATGGGAAAGGGAAATTGTTTCAACTAGGAAACCCTTGTAAAAGAAGGAATCTGATTTCTGCACTATTATAAATAGGAGGGTAGAGTATGCTTAAGGAGAGGAGAATAAAAAGAGAACCAATATCAGAATCAAGATCAATCTCATTGTGCTAAAACTTGTAAAGCACAAGAGATACAAGTTTCAGCAATAAAATAACAGTCATGTTTGTGTGTCCGTGGACGTAGGTCGGATAAAAATCCACCGAACCACGTTAAAACTCCTTGTTTGATTGGCGCATTATCTACCTTCTGCTATGTTTGCCTTTGGTCCCCCATAACCAAACAAATTCACTATTGAGGGATGATTGTCTCGGGAGTAATATTCTCATATTGCCCTGAGACCAAAATCAGCCGTCAACATATGGTATTGTTCTAAAAATGATAAATGACTAAAACATTCTCAAACATTTCTTGTGATTTATGGAAATTGAGTCAATTACGCCCTCAATTATATTTGGAAATACCTTTTAACTATTTTTATTTATTAATATAATATATTTAATATGATAGAATTAGCACTTTAAAATTTGTTTAATGATATTTTAAGAATATAAAATTATAAAATCATGGAAAACCACCAAATACATGATTTAAAAAACTCTCCAAAATTCATGGTTTTCAAATTATTAGATTACAATGAGAAACCGTACTATGACTATAGAAGTCAAAACAAACAACAATTTGAACAATACCATAATATATGAAACCATGACAAACCATAAAACAAACAAGGTGTAAGTTTCTAAAATTTCGTCTTTTATATTTTAAAATTCATATCTAATTAAATATCTTTTTATCCTTTAGATAATTCAAAAATATATTGAAAAAAGAATCATCTTTAAGGGATGATCCTTTGAGTCAAAATACGGTTTGCACATCGATGATATAGAACTGAGCCTTACCCGTGAATATTTTCACCCTCATATATGACGCTTATGTAATGATATTGATGTAATGAACACGTTATTAATAAAATGATCGATTTTCAAACTTGGTTGTTCAATGTAGATTCTTATTGTCTCGAATTATCGTATGAGTGTGTGTTTATTCTTTTGTGCAGCTTATTTTATAATGTGGATGTTTATTAACTTCCGTAACATATCATTATACTGTTGTATATAGACATGAAGGCTGATTTGCTAGATACAAGTTTTGATAAGTGTGTAAAACTTGAGTTTTCACTACCCAAAAATCAGCTCGTGATACAGAGCCCATCGAGATGGTTATGTGGAAAATAATTATAAGGAGATATTTTTTGTGACATTATAATGACATTCCTATTTCAAGCAAATATATATTCCAGTCTATCTACAAAATGTATAACTACTTAAAGTAAAAATGTCATTATAATATTACTAAAAAATGTCGCCATAAAAATGTCCTCCCGTGGAAGTATTAAGGGCTTGTGTGGCAATATGAAAGGATTGCACTCTTGCAAAGCTTTCATGCAGTAAGAGAGCCAATGTAGTTGTTCATTATTAAAATCAAACTAGCCATTGGGCTCGTAGCCCAGTGGTTGACTCTGTGTGTGCTATAAATGATCTGTATTCACTATCTCAATAGATTTCAGATTATATACTTGTATATTTGTATTACGATTAAAAAAAAAATAAAACTACAATGTAATTTCTAGAAAGTTAAGGTCAATTACGTTCGGCCAAGAGTTCTATTACAATTTTAACCTCATTCAAACTCCTTTATGTCTGGCACATCACACTTAGAAATAGAAGTATCTATTAGTAGTTTTTTGTCCACTTTAAGGAAAAAAAAACTCTAATGTATTGGGTTTTAAACTAGACATTGGGCCTTATTTTAATTTTTAGGCAATACCAGCCGTTTGTTTATAAACTAATAAACACTCTCTTGGAGTGGAATGTTAAAATACGTCTCCACATATCTCATTACAAAATTAACTTGTATCAGTGAGCTGACCTGGGTGTGCTACTGCGATTTTGTTTTTCTTTAAAAAATAAATGTCAAGGTTTGTTTTTAATAATATTTTGGGAAATTATCATCTGTCTATCATAAAATTATATGATATTTGAAAAATACATAATTTTGAGAAAATGATATATGTATACCTAAAATTCAAAAAATGAATATTTACTATCCAAAGCTCTTAAAAAATTGTGTGTTTTTTCAAACAATTGTTGAATTTCGGGTGGATAAATGTTAAAACTTCTTAAATTTTGGGTGGCAATTGACCATTTTTAATAACTTTTGGTGCACAAATGATATTTTCTCAATACTGGGTATTTTTCGAACATTATACAATTTTCGGGTGGACAAATAATAATTTCCATAATATTTTTATTTTTATTTATAATAGTATTATTGATTCGCGTGACAAATATTTTGTAGCAATATTATATGAATGCACAAGCTATACACGATAGGTGCCTTAATCATTACCCTACTATTATATGCCACATGTCACTCTCCTAACAAAACTTCCATAACAAGATTCTTCAATGTAACTGCGGTGACAGTGGAAGGTCTAATTACATTTAGACACATATAATATAGATGTAGCACACACAAGCTATCAAGTCTTCATACCAAACAATCTTCTACAGTAAACTATATTCCGAAATATTTTTTATTAAGAGTCACATAACTATCACGTGACCAATAATCCTCTAAAGTTCTTTCATTCTGGAGAGAATTCACTTCAAGAATCCGAAATGAAAACTCTCCAAAGTAAGTCTACCAAAAAAACTAGAAAATATCCCAAAATACCCAAGTTAGTGGAGTTTAATTATAACCCACTTATCTTAACATGAAAATACACTACACGACATATGAAATTAATGACATATGCAATCTCACGATGAAGACATTTTTTGAGCAAATCCTTGTATCTTTCCCAAGCTTCGCAGATGGATTAAGAGTCATGTTGTACAAATGATGTGATGTCATTCCTCAGCTTTGCAGTTCCGGCTGGTGGAAAGTATTTTGCAAGGAATTTGGTGGCTAGAGTGTTTAAAGTTGTGATGGAACCTGATGGTAGTGAATATAGCCAAGCCTAAACTCTATCTTTCATGGAATATGGAAAAACATGCAGTCTCATTACTTCCTCAGCCGCTCGGTTGTAATTGAAAGTGCGGCAAACTTCCAGGAAATTGCTGATGTAGTTATTAGGATCTTCAGTTGCATTTCCCACAAACTGAACTGACTGCTGTATCATCTGGATGCATGTTTTGATGTCACATGCATTTGCTGGTAAGAGAGGAAGTACAATAAATGAAATAAAGCCGTCAACCACTGGAATAGTTCTGTCTCAAATGAGAATTGGTGGTGCAACCTCCAAAGGTTCAGGTTCCATGTTGATAAGTGTTTCTTGACCTTCACGCATTTCCCTTCTCAACTGTCTGATGGTTCTTTCAATTTCTGGGTCAAGCGGTCTGATTTCAAAGCTTCTTGTTCTTCTCATGTAGTGTCTGAGAACCTGAAACAAAAGAAAACAAAAATAATAAGTAAAAAGAAATTAGATACAAGTAAATGTATCTAACCTCAAAATTAATAGTGAAAGATAAATAAGTCACCGGCAACGGCGCCAAAAAACTTGACCGGCTTGATCACACATGTATAACACAAGCACACGTATCGTTCAAGTAATATAAAATGTATCGATCCCGCGAGGACTTAATACCTTAGCTATTAATTTATGAAGCCAAATGTTTACGAGTATCTAATAGATTGGTTGTTTGATTGGATGGTGACTTTAAACTAAAACAAGTAAATAAAATAGCGTGAAAGTGAATTAAAGGTAAAATCAATATTATAAAACTATCTAGGGTTATGAATTCTTCCAATATCTTTTAAAGATAAAGTAGTTATATCATGTTTGTGCAATATAATGGTTTATTAACCTGGAATACGAATTTATGCAAAACCTCTTCCGATGGTCAGATGCAAATACCCAGTATAACCCAATTAATCATATTCCTATGTTAACCAAGTTATCTGAATTCATTAGATTAAGTTCCAATTATGGCTACCCCGCCTGACATGTATATTTCTATCCTGCAAGGAAATCTATTAAAGGTTATCTATCCTTAAGGGAGATCGTGGGCTATTGAGTCTAAGGCTGAAACCTAAAATCTATTCCAAGTTCATTTTAAGTTTACCAAATCAATCTTATTAATGGCCAATTAACAAGAAGCATTAAGCTTAAGGCTCAATAAATAAACCTTTATATTACCCAAACCATAAAATAACCCCTTATAAACCGGTGATATTGGAATTCATCACAACCTCAGATAACAGGTTTAGTTACAATACATATCCAGGACTAGTAAAAACTTAAATAAAGTAAATGACAAAAAGTAAAAGCTGGAAATTAAAAAGGTAAATAAAACAATAAAGAAAATGCTGGGGGTTAGAGGATCCACTTTTATTACTTCTATTTTAGATATCTCTCTTATTATAATATATTAACTTGGCGTGATAATTACCTACCGATCATATAAGCGGTATACTGATTAAGTCAAACTTATAATTAATTCAAACCGACCATAAAGACGGTATCCAATTTAGTCAGGTTAAAAATTTATTAATTCCAACCTGATTAAGTCAAAGAACTGGTCTGATAATGATTGTGGTAAGAAGCGTCGGATAAATCTGGATCTTAACCTTTAATTTTCATTTTAGATGTAGAATTTCAGCTAACCAGATACTGTTTTCTATACTCTTTCTTCTACTTTTTAGACATTGGGGACAATGTCTCAATTAGGTTTGGGGGAGGGGAATAGTTTACTATTATCTTGTTTTATTGTGTTGTTTTTATTTAATTTTTAGTTAAAAATTTTCAAAAAAATTAAAATTTTTGATAAAAATTTAAAAAATATTTTGTGTTTTTGTGTTTTTAATTTGACTAACCAGGTGAAATTGGTGTGAGATAGCTGTGTAAAGAATTTCCACTCCTGAGACGTATCTCAACCTATTTCGTAACAAGTTAATTTTTGTTTATTTCTTTTTGAATTATTTAATTTGTGAATTCTCCATAAAACTGATTAAATAAGATCTTTATATGCTCAGTTGACATGTATTATCAATATGTATGGTACCATACGGACATGAGTTGTAATTGAAAAGTTTGTAATATTCAGTGCTCTAGTTTAATTGGAGTAAGCATCTAAAAAAGCAATGGAAAAAAAAAAACACATATGAGATCCGAGTAATGAAGTCCGTAGGGGTGTTTTAACACCTAGTGCCATAAAACCAACTGGTTTGGGAGTCACTGGCCCAAAGTTCGCTACATGGATAAATGATATTGTATATAAATAAATAAAAAATCAGAAAAAATGTTCCATTGCTAAAAAAGGTGTGAATTCTGATATAACTTTAGGACAAAAATATTACTCTCTTTTAAACTACATTTATAAATATTGTGGGCACAATGATTTGATTAATACCTTGTTGGTTGTGTATATGGAGAATGGTAAAAATAATCGGAAAATTTACTTATTTGATAATTTAGGAAAAAAAGAAAACCACTACTAACTTGGATAATAAGTTTCACTTGTTTAGTCACTAACTTGTTTTATTCTATTTTCTCTTATCTTTTTGTTTTTGTGTGCATTAGTTTTAATATTGACGTTTGTGGGTTTCGTTGCTGTAAGCCCTCATGAGACTACAACTCGTCCACTAGGGACACTTAGGGGTTTAAAGGCTCGCTGCATACGCTAAATGCAGCCGTGATCACTACGAAAGTGGCTTAGTTTAATTTTATTTTAAATTTGTTTATTGCACTTTATTTTGTTGTTTTGCTCGAGGACTAGCAAAATGTTAGGTTTGAGGTTGTGATAAGCGGTAAATATATCAATATTTACCATCCCTTTTACTTAATATTTTGTATAGTTTCTTGAGTTTTGTGAATATTTTGATGTGTTATGTGTTATTTTGTACTGACTTTTTGTTAAACTAACTGCCTTTAGCATAGCTGCTCTACAGTAAGGCCGGCCTGGCCTCTGGGCCGATTCGTCATATTCTCGATCGAGATTTGGGCGTATATGCATCTTTCTCATAATTCAATTCTGCGGACTGATAAATAAAATAACAGAACCCTCTGGAAGCAATTCGAGGCTAACATATTGAAAAACGGACAAAAAGGGCAAAAATGTAAATTTCATGCTAAAATGTGCCGTTGCTAAAATCCGCCACTTGCTTTCATGCGCCGCTAACGTGCGCCTGAGACGTGTCAAAATCAGAGAAAATTACGCACATGCTAACATACGCCTGCCACGTGTCAACATCACATCAGTCTCGCTAACGTGCACCAGACACATGTCATCATCTCATACTGTCGATATTTACTGTGCACGCATTGCGACGCCAAGCACCTACGTGTCGCGACGCCGAAGCAATAATTCAGCTACCGACGCTGCCGACGCCACGTGTCTCGATCTCATCGAATCAATGGCGCGTCGCGACGCGCAAGGTGGTTTGCGTCGCGACGCGCGAGGCAGATTTTTGGCTATATATAGAAGCTGAATTCAGAAGGAAAATTCATACTTCTTTTGGGGAATTCCTTAAGAATACTAAGAAGATTGTATCTTATTTGTTTATTTACAATTGACCGGCGTAAACACACACGTATAACGCAAGCGCACGTATCGTTCAAGTAGTATAAAAATATCGATTCCACGAGGACTTAATTCCTACTGTTGTTATTAATTGTTGAATCTATTTATATACATATATCTAATTATAGGGAGAATAGATTGATTGCATGATTGATTTGGTTGATTGTAGATTTGCTAAATAAATAAATAAAAAGACAAAAGAAAATACTAAGGAAAATAACAAAAGACACAAAGATCTAGGGTTGTGAATCATTCTAATATCTCTTAAAAGATGAAGTGATTATTTTATGTTTGTGTAATAAATCAGTTTACTAACCTGGAACACTAAATTATGCAAAAGCCTCTGTCGATGGTCAGACGCAAATACCCAGTTTAACCCAATTGAACCATATGTCTATGTCAACCAAATTATCTGGATTCATTAAGTTTAAGTTCCAATTATGGCTACCCCCGCCCGACAGGTATATGTCTATCCTGTAAGGAAATATATTAAAGGGTTATCTATCCTCAAGGAAGATCGTGGGCTATTAAGTCTAAGGCTGAAACCTAAAATCCTTATGTCTAGTTCATTTTAGATTTACCACATCAATCTTATTGGTGATCAGACAACAAGAAACATTAAACTTAAGACTTAATAAGTAAACCTTTAAATTACCCAAACTATAAAATAACCCCTTATAAATTGGTGATATTACAATTCATCACAACCCCAGATAACTAACACATAAATAGGGCTAGTAAAAACTTAAAAGTAAAAGACATAAAGTAAAAATGCTGAAAAGTAAAAGACATAAAGTAAAAGCTGAAAAGTAAAATAAAATAAAATGCTAAGGTAAAAGGAATTACTTTTACTACTACTAATTTAGATATCTCCCATAAAATAATATATAAACTTGTGATAATATTACCAACCGACCAGTCTGGCGGTATCCTGATTAAGTCAAATTAAGTCCAACCAGCTATTAATGCGGTAATATTTGTCCATAAACCAGCTATAAAGGCGGAATCAAAATTAAATTACCAACCAACCAATCTGGCGGTATCCTTGATTAGTCAGGTTTAAACCAGATTAAAATTAATTTACCAACCGACCAATATAGCGGTATCATTTTTAAGTCAATATTTTAAATAGTGAATATATTATTTTTAAGGGAGATTAATCTAAATAGTAACAGTAAAAGAATTACCTTTCACCATAGCTGGGGAAGTTACCTCCTCATGGTGAATAGTAAAAACTGTAAAAAGTAAAAAAGTAAAAAGTAAAATATTATTATTACAGAACGTAATTAAAATTATTTACAAAACTAAAATTAAAAACTAAAAACTAAAAGAAACTAGAGAGAAAAACTCTCTTTTTACATCAAAGAGAAGAGAGAGAGTGATACATCTAAAACTGAAATCTCGAGCTCAATTTATAGACCCTAGTAGGCTTCCAACGTCGCGTCGCCAAGGGCTTTGGCGTCGCGACGCCAGTTTCTGTCGACGTGGCTTGCTAAGGCTTTGACACGTGGCAATTCGGATAAGAAGATAAGGCGACACGTGGCGAGGCGGCTAAGAGCTCAATTATTATGCTGACATGGCGATGATGTGGCGCTGACGTGGCAAGGCGGCTGGGATCAATTGTCGGCACCGTAGGATTGCGACACGTGGCGACACGTGTCATGCTGTGATTGGCTGATGATGACGTGGCATGTTGACTCGGTTGACCTGCTGACGTGGATGATGACGTGACAAGACACGTGGAAGAGTTGACTCGTTGACTGGATGACGTGACGACACGTAGGATGACACGTGGCACACGTGGAAATAGTAATTGTCGGCACCGTAGGATGATGACACGTGGCACTAGGGGTGGGCAAAAAAACCGACCGAACCGAACCAAACCGCAAACCGAACCAAACCGGACCGAATTTACGGTTTTTTTCCTAACGGTTCGGTTTGCGGTTCGGATTGGCCCACCCCAAACGGTTTACGGTTTGGTTCAGGACCTAATCCGAACCGCACCTGTTAAACCGAACCGAACCGTTATAATTAAAAAAATATAAATTTTTCTTTTAATTTTATTCTATTTTTTTTATTAATATGTTAATACTTTTATTCTTAAATTTTGTTAATATATTTATTTGTTAATACTTTTATTCTTCAATTTATTTGTTTTTAGCATCATTATTCTTGAAAGTAAGATATTTGATTTGTCTCTTAATTAGAATGATGGTAGCATCATTATTCGAGGTAATTTTTAAAAAATACAAGAATTAATTGTGCCTCATTTTTCAATCCTTTATGGAGTGCATATGTTTCCTGAAGTCACAGCTTACACCCTAGCACTTCATACCATTTGTTGAATAGACTAGTTTTTTTTTTTTTTTATTATTATTTTTTTTCACTTAAGTGGATGAAATTTTATTTTAAATATAATAATCTGTAAACCGAACCGAACCAATCCGTAAACCGCTGGTTTAAAAAATTTTCAATCCGAACCAAACCGTTATTTAATGGTTTGGTTTGAGAGGTAAAAAATCCGAACCGTAAAATATGGTTTGGTTCGATTTTTAGCAAAAACCGAACCAAACCGAACCACGCCCACCCCTACGTGGCACGGCGCACTTTAGTAGATCGGCTGTGATGGTGACACGTGGCACGACGCATGTTAGCAAAGTCAAACTTCTCAAATTCTGACCCGTTGACCCGACGTACGTTAGCAGCTCTGGTGCACGTTAGGCGTCACGACGCGCCCAATTACCAAAATGCCCTTTTCCCAATTTTCACTGTTTTGGTCCAAATCACCTCCTGAATGTCCTGAAACTTTATTTATCTACAAAATAACACAAAACACATCAAAATATTCACAAAACTCAAGAAACTATACAAAATATTAAGTTAAATGAGTGAGAAATAGTGATAGATTTACCACTCATCAACAACTTTCTGCATTTAATTTTATTTACTTTACGCAATAGTACTTTCTTTATTTTACTTTTCAGTTTTTATTTTTACTGTTCAGTTGAGAACGTAACTCCCCTCTGCCGAGGTTAAATGTTAATTTTTTATTACTAATATTTAGATTAATCTCCCATAATTATAATATATAAACTATTTAAAATCTGATTTAATGAGATACCGCCTTTATGATCGGTTGGACTTAATTATAAATTTGATTTTTAACCTGACTAAATTGGATTCCGCCTTTATAGTTGGTTGTAATTAATTATAAATTTGACTTAATCACGATACTGCCTATATGGTCGGTTGGTAATTATCACGCAAAGTTAATATATTATAATAAGGGAGATATCTAAAATAGAAGTAATAAAAGTGGATCCTCTAACCCCCAGTATTTTCTTTATTGATTTATTTACCTTTTTAATTTCCAGTTTTTATTTTATGTCATTTACTTTATTTAAGTTTTTACTAGTCCTAGATATGTGTTGTAACTAAACCCGTTATCTGAGGTTGTGATGAATTCCAATATCATCGGTTTATAAGGGGTTATTTTACGGTTTGGGTAATATAAAGGGTTTATTTATTGAGCCTTAAGCTTAATGCTTCTTGTTAACTCACCATTAATAAGATTGATTTGATAAACTTAAAATGAACTTGGAAAATAGATTTTAGGTTTCAGCCTTAAACTCAATAGCCCACGATCTCACTTAAGGATAGATAACCCTTAATAGATTTCATTACAGGATAGGAATATACCTGTCGGGCGAGGGTAGCCATAATTAGAACTTAATCTTAATGAATTAAGATAACTTGGTTGACATAGGAATATGATTAATTGGGTTATACTGTGTATTTGCATCTGACCATCGGAAGAGACTTTTGCATAAATTCGCGTTCCAGGTTAATAAACCGTTATATTTTACAAACATGAGATAACTACTCCATCTTTAAAAGATATTGGAAGAATTCACAACCCTAGATAGTTTTATAATATTGATTTTACCTTTAATTCACTTTCACGCTATTTTATTTACTTGTTTTAGTTTAAAGTCACCATCCAATCAAACAACCAATCTATTAGATACTCGTAAACATTTGGCTTCATAAATTAATAGTTAAGGTATTAAGTCCTCGTGGGATCGATACATTTTATATTACTTGAACGATATGTGCGCTTGCGTTATACGTGTGTGATCACACCGGTCAAGGGCCAATTGCATAAACATTCTGAACTATTTTATTTGGGTTTTATGTAATGGAACCGGCATACCAGTACATAAACTGGCATACCGATGTCTGAGACCAGGGAACACACTCACTGGAACAAGTATACCGGTGACTGACCAGGAATTACATAGCCTCTAGAACCGAGATGAATCCATACCAGTCTTATATCAGTCAGTCTTGAAAATTTAGTTACTGGAATTGGCATACCAGTCTCATATCGGTTAACCTGTTTTTTGCACAAGTCACTTGAACCGACATGAACCATATCAGTCTCCATGCTGGCAAGTAATCTGGTAGATTGCCCGCATTTAATGCTCAACGGTAACTATTTAATAGCCGTTTGAATCAAATACTGACATACCGGCCCCTGAAGACCGACATACCGGCCTCCGCACAGAAAAATGAGGCTGTTCAGTTTTTCATATATAAATTGAGCCTCACTTCATTTTGAGATTACTTTTTAACGTCTCCAAAAGAGTTTTCTCGCATTCTTACATCTTCTAAACATTATCTTACAAGAAAACAAAGAGAGTATTACATCTTCTCAATTCTTTAACTCTCAAAATCAAAAGCTCATAAATTTACAGTTTTCATTCATTTAGTGAACTTAGTTTCATTTGGGTAATACACTCACACTTAAATCTTTATAATCTTTTATGAGTTCTCAAATATAATGTAAACACTTTTCTCTTATTCAAACACTTGTGTGAAAGTCCATTGTTTTGAGTGGTGAGATTCTCAAGGGAGAATTATTATAAAAGAGGAGTCTTGGAAGAAAGACCTCTCGGTGAAAAAGTTGTTGAGACTTAGTGGAACCTTGAAGCGAGCTTGAAGAGAGTGGACGTAGGCAAATGATTTGGCCGAACTACTATATAATCGATTTTGTGCCTCTCTTCTCTAAACTCATTTACTTTGCAATTGCTATAACTTTAAATTTGTCGATTATAATATTTGGTAAAGCTTTTGTTATCCATAGCTTAAAAATGCAAAAAATTAATTTTTCGTAATTATTTTTGAAGTAACCAATTTACCCCTATATATCTTAGGTAAAGATTGTTTTAATACTTATAGGAAATTTCATTTTCCACTTTTATGAAAATCAAATTTTATCCCATCTAACACTCTTAAACAAACCCATACTACTTACAAATCAATTTGGGGAGATATAGTAGATTTTCTTATCAATGAAATGCACAACTGTAATGTCTGCTTGCGAATGCCATTGAATATATGAGCTCGTTGGGTCCACAAAACGGCGCCGCCTGGCCTGTGTGTACAAATTTAAGGCTGTCTGGACTTTGTAAGCTTTGATGGGTATATAGTTTATATCTTATATATATATATATATTAAAATGACACCTGAAAATGAGTCCAATTTATGTCTGTAAGTTTTGCTTCAAGCTGGACAGGACCACTGAAATTGCTACTCCAAAAAATCCAAAATCAAAATCACAACCACCCAAAGCTGAAGCTCTGCTCAAAATATAGATGATGATATAGGTACTGTGGGTAGAGACTAGGGAGCCACCCTCGTTTCGTTTTCTATATATGAATGAATGAATGAATGATTAATCTGACTTGTGTGTGCGGGGTGGGCACGTGAATGAATGTCTAGGGAGAAAGAAAGCCTTAGATCTTACTTTCGTGGTCAGACATACGATCTCGAATTCAATTTCATACGAGATATTCAAAAAAATGAGGATAAAAAAATTACATAATTCTAATACCATCTTTTTTTTTGCTCGGTTAAATGTTAGTTGTGTACAAGATAGAAATAGATATGATTGTAGGCAGATCTAAACCCGGTCGGTGCTAATCGTTTTGAGAGAGTCTTTGAGAGAACATGTTTCCTCCTTGAATATGAGTAAGAGTGAATATATCTCCATACTAGAGACCGAACTCGTCCCTAATAGACGTGATTATTTAGACTGTGTTACAAATATATGTTTGGTGTCCCAGTGAATTTTAAATTATGTATCGGTAGATTTGCAATGTACTAAGAAAAAAAAAAAGAAAAACCACAGGCAGTGACTTGTGCCTCGTCTCTTATCACTAATATGGGTACCATGCATGGCAAATTTGTAAGGCCACAAGCCTCTTATTTTTTCTCCCTTTTTCCTTTATTAGTAAAACAAAAACAAAAACAAAATCGCCGTGCACTCAATTAATTTAGAGGTGACCCCCCCCCACAAACATTGAATCTCACCTCGGCTCAAACACAGCTTTTTAAATTTCTTTCTTATATTATTTCTTGCTTTTTTAAACACAGTTTTTTTTTTAGTTGCTGGGACCAATTGGGACCTATATGGTGTATGATCCCACCATCCCTTTTAATCTTTCTAATGTTTCACTTCATCTTCTAACCGACACGATATTCAATTCAAAGTCTTTGATTAGATAGAGAAGCTTCATGTATATTTACTTCGTTGCATCCCAAAAGAGAAGTTGAGTAGCAACCATTACTGCAAAATCTCTTGCCCCGCCTCATTTTAACTTTAATTAGCTACTCTTTTTTCTCTCTTTGTGGTCCATTAATTTCACTCATCATATAGTATATAGTGAGATTGATTTAGAGTGAAGAGAAGCCAAAAAAAAAAAAATGGATTGGACTAGTGGCAACTTAAGAACCTTTGTTCCTGTTGTTCCAAGACCTGAAACTTGTTTTGACCTCCTCTACAATTATGAGCAGTTTCAAGGTAATTAAACTCTGTACACTTTTGTATACTTCCTTTGATTATCTTGTCAACAATGCTAGTTTGTATTTTGTGAGTACTCCGGCAATACGGAATTTATGTCTTTTTGTGTTTAAAATAGACAAAAATTCGGTACTAAAGTAGGAGTAATCAAGAAAGTTCAACTATCATTATTCTTAACTTGGTGCTTCAACATTTTTCAAAAAGGAGTTATACCCATTAGCATTTTGGTGAATGTATAGGTCGTTTACTAATGATTTTTTTGTTCATGATTCTTTTTAGGTATGGAGATGATGAAGCATATGCATGCAGCAGCAATGGCAGAGAAAGCAGCATCATCATCATCAATTGGGTTGCTTCCAGGAGAAGCAATAATGGAGAGGAACATTCAAGAGAGGAAGAAGAGATTAACAAGTGATCAGCTAGAGTCACTGGAGAGGAGTTTTCAAGAGGAAATAAAGCTGGATCCTGACAGGAAAATGAAACTGTCCAGGGAGCTTGGGCTTCAGCCTCGACAAATTGCTGTGTGGTTTCAAAATAGGCGTGCTAGGTGGAAGTCTAAGCAGCTTGAGCTTCTTTATGATTCCCTTAAACAAGAGTACGACGCCATCTCCAGGGAGAAACTTAAGCTCCAAGAAGAGGTTAATTTGTACCAAAATAATTCTTTCAAAATTAAGACCTAGCTAGCTTTTCTTTATTTCTCATTCCATATGCACTTCATGCACATATTTGTTTTACACCATTTCTTCCTTGTTCATTTTAAGTATAACATAACAGGAAACTAAATTCCCAAAGGTTTTATCCATCAAATTAATTGAACCCACAGGGCATTTCTTCCTTATATTAGCTAGAAAAAGGCTTGAATGTTCCACTGGTCTAGGCCAATGGGAAAGCCACTAAGGGACGAGCACGGGGAGCCGTTGTTCTCGTTTAGTCCGAAAATTTATTAAATGTGTCGTATGAACTAATAATAAATTTAGCTTGTTGATAATTTTAACGGATCCCGTTTAATCTGAAAATTTATTCAAATCATCTTACAAATTAATAAAAAATCTAATTGATGTAAAAAAATTTGATTTGTCAATTTTAAATAAATAGTATCTATTCACTAATCATTATTTTGGCTAAGGGACTAGCTAGTCTAGCCATTCTAGCTAATATCATTTCTTTTTTATATGGCATTACTATTATTATTTTTTTTATAACCCATGCTTGACGTGAAAATATTATAAATGGTTTTGTGTTGGGTAGGTTAAGAAATTGAAATGTACCTTGAGAGAACAAGCCACCAGAAATAATAAGCAAGGGATCACCGAAGTGTCAGGCGAGGAGACAGTGGAAAGCACATCAGTGGCTGCTACTCGAAGCTCTAACAAGCATCAGATTGCAGATCTTTTCAATGTTGACGACTATAATCCTGCTGTTTCATCGCCCTTCTGGGGTCTTCTCCCTACTAATTATCATTAATTGGATTCGATGCTGTGCTCTTTACGTTAAGTTTGTTCATTTACATCTTAATCTTAATCTTAAGGGTAGTTTAGAGGACTTCAATTCTATGTTGTGCTTAATTTTGTACTGAATCTTTGACCGTGTATTGCTATTAAAGTACGTATGATAAAGATTATGAGAAGGGTTAGCAAACTCAACTCAACACTGGATCCAAATTCAGTTTAAAATAGCAAGTTTTTAACTTATTTTATAATAGTTATTAGTTGAGATCAGCTATGTTACCATTATAACTTGGATTCCATGTAATATGTAGGGAATTACAGTTGTTTGAATAAGAATCTTATTATTGCTATTATTATTATATATATTATTAGCACAGAGCCCGCATTTTTGGTGGATTGAATACATATTTAAATATAATTTCATATCATAATAAAAATCACAATCCTATTTTATTCATTAATCTTGTAAATGATCCAGATCTCGATGATTTTATAATCTAAATAAGACAATTGATTTACTTATACTTAAAATCTATGTCTCGTTCTTTTGTATCTCAATTCTCAAATAATATTTCTAATTTACATTAGAGTATAACATTTCTAATTTACTTTTAGAGTCTATCTCTCATACTTCTCTCTCATTTGAAATTATATCCTTAATTATAAATAACTTTAAAAATATTTATTTTTCTTTTGAATGAATTTCAATGAAATTTAATGTTATTTATTCAATTTAAGTTTTTTTTTTAAATTGAACTTGATATCTTGATCACTCCAATTTGACTGTGCAAGAGTTAATAGTTAGAGTTTGCATCATGAAGTATAACAAATAATAAAAAATTCATGAAAAAACTTATAGAATTAATTGAACTTGATATCTTGATCACTCCAATTTCACTAGCTTTTATGGACGACTGCTATTTAAATTCTTAATTTAATATAAGATTATGTTTATATTGTATTATGTTTCTTATTTTAATAATTTATTAGTTTAATTTTATAATTTAATAATAAAAATTAATTGTAGGGATTATGTGCCACATATGTTTTTTTTTTTTTTTAAAATGCCTTAATATGAGATCATAATAAGAAAATATGTTTCTTATTTTAACATGAAATTATATTTTTATATTATAATATATTTATTATTTTAATATATTTCTTATTTTAATAATTTATCATTTTAATTTTATAATTTGATAATAAAAATTAATTATAGAGATATTTTAATTTTACAATTTAATACTAAAAGATTAAATGTAGAGAGCATGTGCCACATTGTTTTTTTTTTAAAAAATACCTTAATATGAGATCATAATAAGAAAATATGTTTCTTATTTTAACATGAAATTATATTTTTATATTATAATATATTTCTTATTTTAATAATTTATCATTTTAATTTTATAATTTGATAATAAAAATTAATTATAGAGATATTTTAATTTTACAATTTAATACTAAAAGATTAAATGTAGAGAGCATGTGCCACATATGTTTTTTTTTAAAAAATACCTTAATATGAGATCATAATAAGAAAATATGTTTCTTATTTAACATGAAATTATATTTTTATATTATAATATATTTCTTATTTTAATAATTTATCATTTTAATTTTATAATTTGATAATAAAAATTAATTATAGAGATATTTTAATTTTACAATTTAATACTAAAAGATTAAATGTAGAGAGCATGTGTCATGCATGTTTTTTTATTTTAATGGGAGATTGTCATATGTTTTTTTTATAATTATAATAGGTTTCTTAGTTTAATAGTTTATTATTTTAATAAATTATAATATTAATTAATTAGTTAAATTAATATGTTTCTTATTTTAATTAGAGATTATGTTTTTATATTGTAATAAGTTTCTTATTTTTTAATCATTTATTATTTTAATTTTATAATTTAATTTTATAATTAAATAATAAAAAATTAATTGTAGAGATTATGTGCCACATAGCACAGTGAGTAAGCTTAAAAATATTTAACTTAATAAATATGAGATTATATTTTTATATTATAATAGTTTAAGTACAATCCTGATAGAATCATTGCTAAACACAAGGCTAGATTGGTTGTGAAAGGATTTCATCAAACCTATGCAGTGGATTATTATGAGACATTCAGTCCGGTTGGTAAACCGCGTACCATTCGGGTTATCTTAAGTTCATCTATTATGAGAGGATGGTCTATACGTCAATTTGATGTTAATAAAGCCTTTCTCAATGAAGTGCTTACTGAATCTGTGTTCATGTCTCAACCTGAGGGGTTCATTGATTCAAGTCATCCTAACTATGTGTGTAAATTTAATAAAACCTTGTATGGGCTTAAGCAAGCTCCAAGGCCATGGTATGATAGCCTCAAGAGGTCTTTGCTTCAATGCAATTTTGTTACATCCAAGGCAGACACTTCTCTCTTCATTCAATATACATGAGCTAATTTTACGCTTGTGTTGATCTATGTGGATGATATTTTGATAACCTGGTCTAATTTTACACTTATTGGTCAGATTATTGACAATCTGGGTTCAACTTATGCCTTAAAGGATTTGGGGAATTTTTATTAATTCCTTGGTTTGGAAGTTACATCATGTGTTGATGGTTTGCATCTGTCCTAAACCAAGTATATTGATGATATTCTGAAAAAAGAAATTATTATTGATTGTAAATGCATCTCCATTCCCATTAACACTACTTACAAGTTTCTCAAAGATAAATGATCTCCTTTTGAGACACCCTTTCTATAAAGGAGTATTGTGGGTTCTCTTCAATATCTTCTTCTCACATGGTCTGAAATAACTTTCACAGTTAATAAGCTTAGTCAATTTCTTTCAGCTCCAACTACTCTTCATTGGCAAGCTTGTAAAATGGTACTTCTGTATCTTCAAATTACCTTTCATGACGGTCTTCACTTCACAAGGCATGGCCCACTTCATTTATCAACTTATACAGATGCAGATTGAGGGTTGATCTTGATGATCGAAAATCGGTTGGTGGATATTATATTTACTTGGGCTCCAAGTTGATTTCATGGTTCTCAAAAAAGCAACACATTGTTTGGTCCACCACCGAATCAAAATATAAAGCTTTGGCTCTTGGTACTTCATAAGTGCTTTGGATCACATACTTACTTTTGGAGCTTCGTGTGACTCTTTCAGGCATGTCTTTGCTCTATTGTGATAATAAAAGTATAGAGGCTTTAGATAGTAACCCTAAATACCATTTTCGCACAAAGCATATTGAGTTGGACTTACATTTTATTCGAGATCATATTGCTAATAATCAACTTCAAGTGGTTCATGTTGCTAATAAAGATCAAATTGCTGATATTCTCGCCAAACCCCGTCTCTCAAACCAATTTGTATACTTCAGATCCAAGCTCAATGTTGTTCCACGACCTTGAGTTTGAGGGAGGGTGTTAGATACTGTAGCATATGATGATGCTATGTGATAAATAAATAAAAAATAGTTACGTTCTGAATCAGATCGTCAGAGTCTGCTACTAATAGTTACATTCTAAATCAGATGGTCAGAGTTTGTTGCTGATTGTTACGTTCTGAATCAGATGGTCAGAGTCTGCTGCTGGTCAGAGTATGATGCTGAATTCAGATTATGATATTATGTTCTGAATACTAACGTCTGATGCTAAAGCAGCGTCTGATATTACATTATGAAGACTACATCTAATGTTGAAGCAGGGTTTGATATTACGTTATGAAGACCAACGTCTGATGCTAAAGCTAGATTCCGATGTTGAGATACACTTGAGGAACACAAACCAACAACGCCTTCATAGTTTTACTGCCACGTCAAAAAAAGTCTTTAGAACGTTTTCAAAAGTTGGTTAGAAATTATTATCTCCCTCCACAAGAATGGACACATGTCAATGAGAGATTGACTCTTTTAGAACAAGACTCTCATTTATAAATTGTATGATCATTTTCAATAAAATATGAATAGTTATCTCTCAACTTTCTCTCATTATTCATTAATTTCTCTCATTTTCCGAACCATTTTCTCACTAAACAAACATTTATTTTTAGTTTTAAAGGAGGAGCTAGAAGATTTTTAAAAAAAAAGAAAATGCTATTGAAGAGTCAGTTAAGTTTCCAGCCGTATAATTGTGTGCAACTGTTTTCAATTGCCAATTTTATTTTAAATAATACTAAATATAAATCACATTCTAACAATTCACAGTACAGAGGCTGCCTTTGAATTAATTTCCAAGCAATAGTCTGTATGTGCTAATGCACTGGAACATGACTTCCTTTGCAAGAATTGTATGCTCCTCCTCTGCTTCATAACAAACAAAAATTAATTTTCACAAAAAGAGGTAGAAATTCATCATTTTAATGGGGATAAAATAAAATTATTTCATTTAAAAAAAATCATATTTGTTGTTAATTTATGGGACACATTTTTTCAAAAAAATTAAGATTTGCCCTACTGTGTGTCTCCCCCAATGCTTACACATAAGTAAATTGAAATATTCAACAACAACCACCAAAGTCTCTATTGTCAAAGTTTATGGTTATCATTGTCAAAGTTTGGTGCAATTACTAAAATATCTTTTGGTGGATTTGTTTTTTGTTGACTTTTGAGTCATGTATTTGGATATAAATAGAACTCACATTTGAGAGCTAAAATCATCCACAACACAAACACAAGTAGGTGTGTAAAGAGACCGTAAAGTGTGAGGTTTGTTCTAGTTTTGTAATATTTATAAATTCTATTCAATTAGTAATAGAATCAGTTATTTTTCCTCCTCATAAATATTTTTTCTAATGTTCACATAAATAGTTCTTTCACTTCTGCGGCTCGAACTTTTTGCTGCTGTTCATATTCTTTTAGAATTAATCTGTTTGTATTTTTCCATTATTAGTGTTCTTTCATCTTCACTCTGCATTTTGGAAATTCAAAACTAGTTAGATTATCAAAACCAAGACACTATCTTAAGCAAACAAGCAAAATTTCTAAAACCTTTGCAACTGATGAGGCTGATTGGTCCAACACTTGTAACTAGTTCAATAGTTCATTCTTTTGCTCCTGTAACTGAGATCAATAAAAGAATATGCAGCTCTTTCAATTCATATTCCAATTTCTGTATACCATTACTCAAAAACTCTGCATCTGCAGATTTAAAATTTCTGTTCTTTTTATAATCTTTGATAGCTCTCTCTTTTTTTTTTTGCCCCCCTCACAATATTCTTTACTTTCCTCCTAAGCAACCCACTTTCTGATTCCTAATGTTGAAGCTGTTCTAGTATTTTTAGATATTGAACCACCAAATTCTCTAGACTTTTATTCTCAAACTCCACTGATGAAATCTCTCTATCCAACAACTCAACATATGATTTATCCAACAACAACACATGAGACATATCTAAGCTCCATTAGCAAAGATTCTTGCTCTTTCAACTCATGATACTTGTTTCCCTCTTTTGTAATTTTTCAATTTCACATCTTAGACTTAAAATCTCTTGCTCATAATGAAGCTTATCATGAAACTCAAAAACCCTAATTGAAGTAATAAAATGAGTACTTATAACAATCTCTTCATCTTTTCTTAGCATAGATGAAACCTGCCACTGATATAGCCAAAGAAATGCCAGCCTTGAGCAACACTGGCTTTATAATTTGTGCTTTTGATGCTGAACAAACCATGGGAGAATTTCTTGATGATCAAATAAAAAAATTGTATGGAAAAAAAAAAATCACAATCTTGAATGTTGGGTTGGACGTTTCATGGTCAAATTCAAATAGTGCTCGTTTCTTTTAAATAAATAAATGTTGTATTAAAGATTTTTTACTTTTGTGTTAACTTAGAGTTATTTTATATTGTCGGGTTTCGTTCTAATTACGTTTGACTCTTAAGGTTTCTTAATTTTATAATTGAACTAAAATGGCTATGTAATTATATCTATTTAAAGAGTAATTTTTTGGTGTAACGAAGACATGGATGACGTGATATCACCAACAAATTAGTAAATAACATGTATGATTTAATATCTATCTTTTTAATTGTTTTTAAATATTTTAGCACGCATTATAATAGATTATTGAATTGTTACACAAATGACGTGATACCTCCTTTGTATTGTAAAATTTCTCCTATTTAAGTAACCATTCTTTTTCATTAATCTTTAACCACACATGTGTCACTACCTAAAATATATAAAAATTAAATTTCAATTTGATCGGTTTTGGAACCCATTTAAAATTGATCATCTAAATCGGATCGAGTTCTGGTTTCGTATTGATCCCCAAACCCAATCTGAATTACTAATTTTAAAATTTTTATATTTTCTGTTTGTGAGATTGCAAAATAGCACATACTGAATTCAATAATTACCATTTACCTTCGACTATTTAAGTAATACCCTAGTATCCCATCCACCTCAATCAATAAGATTATGTTATAATTTTACCTTTAAATACTTGATATATTTGTATTATTTCTTTTATTTTTTAAAACTAAAAATATTTAGAAAATTATAAAATCTAAATAACTTTATAACAAAATTATATGACACAATAAAATGAATAAAATAAAATAAAACTAATAAATTGGTAAATAAATCTAAAATATTTAAAATAAGAGTAATAAATAATGGATATGTTAAACATAATTAAAAATTCATAACCTAAATAATTAATCTAATAAAAATGATGTTAAATAAAAATAATATTTTTACCAAAGTTTTCATATTTTTTGCTGAACTAAGAGCAACTCCATAAAAGTCTTCAAATGTTATTTTGTTGTTTAAATAGCAAGTGACATCATCAAAATTTATTCCAAAAATGACATCAAATGAGATTTTTCAAATTAGATTTTCATTCTCACTCTTCAATATTTAAGAACAACTTATCTTTATTCAAATAATATTTTATAATATTTTATTTCTCATCTTTATTTTTGGTGATGGTTTTAGTTATTAGTAACAATTATTTATTAAAATAATGTAAGCAATTGTCATAATTCTCAACAAACTTTTTTTTTTTTTTTACCTATATATAATATTACACTCATATATATTTCACTATAAATTTTAGAGGTGAGCATCAGTTCCGGTTCTACCCGAAATTGTAAGGAATCAGACCGATTTTCCGATTCCGGAACCAGAACCGGTTCCTTTACGGCCGGTTTCGGAACCAGAACCGGTTCCTTTAGGGCCGATTTCGATTCCAAAATGTTAGAAACCGGACCAAATTTTGGAACCGGTTTTCATATTATAAAATTAAAACTTTTTTGTTAAATTTTTAAAGAAAGTCCAAATCTCTTACTTAAATAATGTACAAATACCCACCCAAATCCCAAATTAAACGTATGTATATTGAACAAATGGAACAAAATCCATAATCAATTATTATATATTTTCTTAAATGAAATAAAAAATATATTGAAAAATGGAAAATAGGGTAATCTGGAACCGGACCGGAACTGATAACTATGATATTCTATTTAATTGGGTAGGTTTCGATTCTAAAATATTAGGAACTAATTTTTCCGGATAGGTTCCGATTCCACTCAGAATCGAAACTGATTTTGCTCACCCATAATAAAATTTACTAACATTTTATCATTTAAATTTTACTCATTTTTAGTGGATTTTATGAATATAAATTAAATTGATTAACCAAAATTTTCTACCCAAACTATTAATTCATCTCAATTTCTTGAATAAAATTTCTAGCCATTAAGGAAATCAATTGAAAAGGGAATAAAATTTAATTAATTTTGAACAAGTGGAATGATGATAATTTGTATAACAAACAATATATATATATATATATATATTATATATATATATATATATATATATATATATATATATATATTAATAAAATTGAAAATATGATCGGTGGTAAACACACACGTAATACAAGCGCAAGTATCGCTCAAGTAATATAAAAATTATTGATACGAGGACTTAATTTCTATTATTGTTATTAATAATTGATACTATTTATTTACAGGTATCTAATTAAAGGGATAATAGAATGATTGCTTGATTGATTGGTTGAATGTGGATTTGCTAAATAAATAAATACACAAAAGAAAATACTAATGAAAATAAACAAAAGACACAAATATCTAGGGTTGTGATTCCACACAATATTAATCTAATGATGAATTGGTTATTTTATATATGTGTAATAAATCAGTTTGTTAACCTGGAACACAAAAATATGTAAAAGCCTCTTTCGATGGTCAGATGCAAACACCCAGAATAACCCAATTAATTATATGTCTATGTTAACCAAGGTACCTGAATTCATTAAGTTCAAGTTCCAATTGTGGCTACCCCCGCGCGACAGGTATATGTCTATCATGGAAGGAAATCTACCTAAGGATCACCATGCCCTAAGATGAGATCGTGAGCTATTAAATTTAAGGCTGAAACCTAAAATCCATTTTCCAAGTTCATTTTAAGTTTACCACATCAATCTTATTGGTGATCAGACAACAAGAACATTAAGCTTAATATTCAATAAAACAAACTAAAGCATTAACATAATATAATTAAATCAATTATAAAACTCGTGAATATTGTGCTTCATCACTTCCCGAAAATAAAAATAAAATATTGGGGTTAGGGGATCCACCTTTAATATTTCAAATGTAAAAATCTCACTTTATTATAATATAGAAATTGTCAGTGTTACCCATTTAAGTCAAACCAGCCATAAAGGCGGTGTTATTATTTGTCCATAAACCAGCCATATAGGTGGTAATCATATGTCACCTAAAGACCGACCATATAGGCGGTGTCACATTATGTCAAATAAATAAAACCAGTCATTAAGGCGGTATCAACTTTAATCCATATTATTAAATTACAATTTCCATATTATAAATTAAGTGAGATTAATCTACCTTATCATATTAAAGGTTTCACCCTTCCCCCAGCGTAAATTAACTACTAAACATAAAAGAAAGTAAACACACACAAACTATTATTACTAAAAATAAAAATAAAAATACATTACAAAACTATTAAATAAAACACACAAGATACAATCCTTAATTCCTTATAAAGAAACCAAGGAAAGTATGAAATGTATAAATGAAATGGCTTGGTATTTATAGGCAAAATTTTGCCTCCACTAATTTCTCCATAAATTTCTCCACCAAACATGGCACCAAATCATGTTTGGTGGAAGTTTGACAATTTTCATTTATTATTATTATTATTATTATTTTGAAAATGACTTTAATAATTATACATAATACACTTCTGGATGTTTTATCAATTTCGGTCATGAAAATTTCAGAATTCGAAATTATTATGAATTTCAAAGTTGTAGATCTTTGAGTCTTCTTTAATCTAGAACTTGAATCACCTCAATCCGATATCGAAGTAGAAAGTTATGGCCAAAATATGAAAATTACGCAAATCTGAAATTTCTGAAATTGTACTTCGTTAGAACGTCATTTCAAGTTTCCAACCTCTAAAATCCATATGTCAAGTCCAATTTTTACCCTTATTTGTTCCACATTTCGTCCTGATTGATTCCATTGAGTCCCAATTTTATTTTATCTTTAAAATAAACTAAAACACATCAAAACATTCATAAAACCCAAGAAACCATACTAAATATTAGGTAAAATGGGCGATAAATAGTGATATATTTTCCGCTCATAAAAATACCTTAAAAAATAAATTGGAGGGTAATTAAATTCGTTGGAGGTAAAAAATTAGAGTGTTGTTAAATTTATTAAAAAATGGAGGATAGTTAAATTCAATGGAGGAAATTTTTTGATTAAAATAATATAAATATATTTTTATTTGAAGATTCTTTTGTAATTAAATTTATCTTTCTACTCTTTAATTTGCGACATAAGTAAACAAATAAATATTTGAAAAGTAAATTTAATAGAAATTTTTGGAGTTGCTCACAGTGCATTGCTATCCATACACCGAGAAGCTGTTCCATCCCTCCTCAGTCACGGACCATCGTTGCCAAAAATGTGAAGTCAAAAAATTGCAACCAAAATTTATTTGTTTGCTTTAAGGATATTTTAGTCTTTTTGACAATCAATAACAGTCAAATAAACTGTACATACTAACACCAGTAATATGTGTAATTAGGTTATACCTCAAGGGAGGCATATAAAATAATCCATTATCGTATATAACCATGAAATACTTTATCACTTACTTGATAAATAGTTAAATACTTTTATATTTTTATGCATTATTTCCATCCTAAGAGGCGAAAGATGACCATTTACTAGGGGTGGCAAAACGAATCAACGAATCGAATTCGTATCGAATCCTAAACGAATCGAATTAAAATGTGATGGATTCGGATTCGATTCGTTTATTAAACGAATCCTAATATCATGATTCGTATTCGATTCGTTTATTAAACGAATCGAATACGAATATTCGTTTAGTCAAGGATATTATTTTTTACCACACTTGATTTACATTAATTCTTCATAAATATATACATATGAAATATGTAATTAATATATTTACTAAAAATACCTTAACAAATATCGAAAATATTACTTTTTCTATGATAATTAGCTATAATTTCAAATCTTAATTAAAAATTAACAAGAACTAGTAAATAAAAATAATAAAACGAATCCTAAACGAATAAACGAATCAATGAGCTTAAATTCGTATTCGATTCGTTTAATAAACGAATCGAATCGAATTGACCCATTTATTAAACGAATCCATTTTTTCAAACCCGTATTCGCTTTAAAGCGAATCGAATCGAACAAATAAACGAATCCTGACCCAAATTGCCACCCCTACCCTTTACCAATAGTTTTTGCCTTTCTTTATTGAAAAAAAATTCTACAATATAACATATCACATTACTTATGTAACAATCCAATATATTATCAGTCGCAAATGTTATCGTAACCGGATCCTAACCAGAAGTGTATCAACATGGACGATGAGCCCTAAGAGGTAGATTGTAGAATCTCAGATTATTTGGGAGGTCCTAGTGATGTCCTTATAAGTGGTTAGCAGCCATAACTAGTTGGAGGCCTCTTGGATAGAGTTGGGCTCATGTTAAGAACAAAATCGCGAAGGACCAGAGTTTTGAAATTAGGTCATCCTAGATTGCCAAAACGGAAATATCTTTGCTGCTGATACCAACATGAGGCTTTTTAGGCGGAGTTGATCTCGTGATAAGAATAAAACCGTGAGGAGCCAAATTTAAGAGTTGGGATATCATGGTCCGCCAAAGTGGATGATATCTGACTAGTTGGGTCATGTTGTCTCAAAATCAAATAAATAGTAGTCATATTAATATAACTACATATATTATATGTTTATTAATTGATAATATCACATATACCTTTATTACTTAAAAAATATAATTAGGTTGACTGTTCAAAACTTCGAATAGTACAATTTATTGTAAAAATTCTTTGTTGAAAAATTCAAAATTGGCAGTTTATTTGGGGACCAGTACCCAAATATTAAAAGATTTAGAACACAAACAAGTAATGAATAATGACAATAACGGTAGCAAGTCATGTATCTATCTATATCTTGTATGGGTATCAAATACCAATCACACACACACAACGAAAGTCCAAACCCTTGTTAACGAAAGAATAAAGTAGGGGTCATTGTTGAGTTTTAAAATATCAAGACCTTGACCAAGAGGTCGTTTTGGGAACCGTCTAAATAGGCGGTCGGTCGATACCTTCAAATTTAAATCAAAATTATGAACACTAAATCTAAAAAAAAAAAAAAATTCATTACAACAAAAAATCAAAAAAATCATTTTTTAGGAGGAATCACCTACTTTAAGAACTTATCAACTCTCAAAAATTTAGGACTCCCTGCGACCATCAACATAATCATGATGGCTTTCTATCGATATTATTACTTCTCAAGATGTTTGGCGAAGGATTAAATTTTTATTTACCAAAAGTCTAAATCGACATAATTATAGTCTACCTCAAAAATGACCAGTTGGTAGATTCAACAGCTTGCCACATATTGCTAAGCTTCATGGATGCATTCTTAGGATACAATCAAATCATAAAGTTTCCCGAGAACGAGGAGAAGACAATCTTTATCACATATCAATGGTTGTATTGTTATAATATAATGCCTTTCGAGTTGAAGAATGTTTGGAGAGACATATCAGAGGTTGGTGAATCGGGTCTTCAAGCCCCTCATCGATAAGACAATACAAGTCTACGTCGATGATATGATAACCTTGACAGTATAACTTGAGGATCACCTGGGGGCCTCAGGGAGATTTTGAACTCCTGAGGAAATATGAGATGAGGCTGAATCCAGAAAAGTGCGCTTTCGGAGTATCCTCGAGAAAGTTTTTGGGGTACATGGTCAGTGCTAGAGGCATCGAGGCCAATCCTCATAAGATCAAGGCGGTTCTAGATATGAAATCACCGAGGCAGTAAAAGAAGTACAAAGCTTGACTGGTCTGATAGTAGCACTTAATCGGTTCATTTCTAAGCCCACCAATAAGAAGGCGAAGAACTCAAGAAATAGAGATATAGAGAGAAATATGGGTGTTCATAGGGTCGGGTCAACCCGCGACTCGACCCGACCCGACCTGCGCGGGTTTAAAAAAATAATTTCACCCGACCCGACCCAAAATTTTCGGGTTGGGCAACGGGTTTGATAATAAAACCCGAGCCGACCCGACCCTATAATATTTTTCTAATTTTTCTAATTTTTTTTTAAAGTTTTTACTATTATTTCATTTATTTATTACTTTTGTTGTATTAAAACTTTATATATATGATAATTTTCGGGACATAAAATAACTAATATTTATATTTCAAAATAATTAATTCATTAAAAAAAATTATTTTTTTGGCCGACTCGACGACCTGACCGGACCCGCACCCGACCGGGTTTCACCTCCGCGTGACCAGACCCGCGACCCGACCTCCATGTGACCCGACTCGATCGGGTCTCATAAAATTTAAAAAACCCGACCCAACCCGACCCGTGAATACCCCTAGAGAGAAAGTTGGTCAATTACTCGACCATTTGAGAGAATTGTATATGGCTTGTGTAAGACCCGATGTATTTTAATCACTGTTGAGTGTATTTCCCCATTGTAGCTCGAGTCGGTCTTGACCCCGAGTAGTAATAAAATACACCCCCTTACTCATGTGGACGTATGTATGAGCCACTCTTCGCCAAACTACGTAAACTCTGTAATTTATCTGTCTGTTTGCAAAGTTTATTTTAGTTCCCAAATAACCAAACAAATTCACTGCTGAGAGAGATTTGTTTAAGAAGTTAATTTCCTATATTACCCTTGAAACGAAAAACAACTATAGACACATTATCAATGGCGACAAATAACATATTAACATCTATTAACCATATCTTACTTGTGGATATTATTGACATTGTGGACTATTTATATGAATGTTCCGTTTTGTTTTGACATCAAAAGTTCAATGAATCACATATTTCTTGTTCTGTGCTAACCTAATAGATAAGGATTTGCACATCTTTAAACATTTTTATAAAAAAAAAAAAAAAAAAATTAAACATTACTGATTAGTGTTCCTAGCTAGTGCAATAAAAAAAATGAAGCATTATTGAGACATAAAGTAAAGTTATTGTCGTTTAAAGCTTGAAGTAACGTGCAATGTGCTATAAAATTATTCTCTTGAGCCAGTCAATTCAAGTAGACGTATTTAAGCTAAACTTGTCACACATTGTGGTTCCATTTATATCTCACAGTCACATTCACGAATTTGGATCCAACATTGAGTTGAGTTGAGCTGTGATATTTTTTTTATGATCTTCTGTTACATGTATATTAATAACAATAAAGGAATTTGGAACCGTATTGGTATCATATTGTTTGAAATTGCCTACAAGCACTTAAAAAATAACAACTATACACAAGAGGAGAGTGAATTGAGTATGTGATAAAATAATATGAAATTAAAATTCTTTTTAATTTTATGCTACTTATTTAGTAGTTTTACCAATTAAGCTTAAAATACAACTTTCACAATTGATATAAACAATGATTAAAATACCGAAAAATAATTATCAATGTCAATTTCACCAACAACAAGTTTTACTATGTGATATGCAAATATAATGTAAAACTTGCGATAAATAAAAGAGATAGGGATAGAAAAATTTGACGCCGTAATTTATAGTTGTTCGGCCAACTCTTTGCCTACGTCCACTTCTCCAAGCCACGCTTGAAGCTTTTCACTATGTAAAAGTGAATCCAAATTTTATACCAAGATTTTTCCACGACTAACTGTCAAACCGTTACAATAGAGGTTTTTGTTGGGGTTTTTAGCGCGGGCGCAGCGGAAGTCGCGGTTCGAGCGAAATCGTAATTTTAAAACTTTAAAAGTTACCAAATAAATTATTCAATATCTAATATGAATAATTCATTCATATTTCACCTAAACATATATATTCGATATCAAATAACGACATAAATAGTTTAGAAATATCGCGAAACTTTTACGAAAAATATTTTTCCGCAAAGTGGCATAAAACACATTTTTATCCGAACCGACCAACCAACACACATAGGGGCTGCCCAGGTCAGCTCCAACAGTGCTTTGGGTAGTTCATGTGTAGGGTTTTATTGCGGAAATCCGGTAACGCAGCGGAACAATGGAAAATCAAAATTTTCTGATTTCAAAACTTTTTCTCGGATTAATAAAATAAACTTATTTATTTTATTATCCAATAATCAAATTATAAAATAAAACACAATAAATCAAATTTATGTGAATTTACCGAATTGCCCTTACATATAACATTTTGTTTATTTTTAATCCGAAATTGTTCAAAACAATTTTGAATGATTCTAAATCATTATTAATATGAATTTAACATGTCATACACATCAAAAATCAAATTGCAACATAAATCCCCAAAATTTAGCAAAAAGCCGTGAGCCTCCATTAGGTGGCCTAATGTGCATTTTGCACTTTACATGTTCAAAACAAATCCAAATGAAATCCAATCAACATAAGATTTTATGTGTATCATATACACATCCAAATACACAACTTAAATGAAAAGCCCCAAATTTGGAAGTGTTCTTAAACCCTAATTTTTCAATTTCTTCAAATTGGACAAATTAGACCAAATTAACAAAAACCAATACTTCAATCATGTTTATTCCATCCAAATCAAGTCTCAACACAATGAAATAACTATAGAACAATTTTAGGTCATTTAAGAGTGGGTCAATAACTCTAGAATGACAACAAGGTTTTAAAACCATGAAAAGAATGTTTACTACAACATTAACAACATTCTTCCAACTACATACATGCAAAACACCTTCATCAAACTTTCAACCATCAAAAGTACAAAGAATAAAGAATAGAAAAACTCAAGGACATCACAAGATGTTGCCTAGAACAAGAGGAATATTTTTCTCTTTAATAGCAAGTTGGAAATACTTACTTAAAACCAAGCTTTCTTTGATTTTTCTATTTCTTTCTCTCTAGCTTCCTTTTCTTTCTTTTAATGGAGTTTTGATAAAGTGTTGATGATGATAAACCCTAATAAAAAAATAAAACAATATATACCCTCCAATTTGGCCTTGGCCGAATTTGGTATATACCAAATATCAAAATATCTAATTTTTGCTTTATTGAAAATCAACTTGCCAACTTGTTAAATAATGATCATTACACTTTAATGATATTTTCAACTTAGTCAAGAATTGCAACTTGGTCATTAAAATAAATATCACAACTTTAAAACATCTATACTTTAATTAATTAATTAATTAAATAAATAAATATAAATATATTAAATATATGTATAAAATTTACATTAAATATTAAATACATATATTCATTTATGATATTAGTCAAATATCTATATTTGACAATTAATTAATGTGTATTTGAATTAATCAAACATTAAATGCAAATACACAAAAATTAAGGAAATGACTATCGGGTCCCTACACATGTATTTTGCGTTTAACCTTTAAACGACTTTATAAATAATCAACATCATTTATAATTGTTGCCCTAGTGCTCTACGAGTATATTTCATTAATGAGACTCTCTAGATTCAGGCATATCCGTCACGAAATCCAATTCTGTGTCCATAATTTATCCACCCGTAAATTATGACGATCACGGATAAACCTGCTGAATTATATAGGTCGAGGTCATGGCAAATGTATAATTCCTCCGTCACAGGTATCCGGATAAATCCCAGAGATATAGATGTAAATTTCAAATCTCTATAAGGATTATCCAGTCGACTATTCTATTAGCAATCTCAAAAAGAACATTTAGAACTAACTTCTAAATTGTACAATGGGCCCATGGTTTTTATCTGATTGCTAATCATATGGACTACCTATGCTCTGATACATAGAACTGACGGATCCTATCTTGATACACACAGGACACCCTGAGGATCTATCTACACCAACGAACAGGCGGAGGTCTGATCTTAATAGATCGGTGACGTGACTGCCATCTAAGTGCAGAAGATGTCTCATGTGCCCACAGTGACATCTCAAGTCTAAGAATCACAAGTGCTACTCAACCCGATAAGATTCTTATTGACGTTGGTGTACCATCCATTAAGAATCTTCGGTGAGTCATTCAGTGTTTATCCGCTATAAACACCTACACGTCTATACTAGTCTCCAAGACTTATGGTTCATTAAGAAACCATTGGAATCACATATTCCCGTATACGACATGTACCGGTCTCAACGGGTTTACTATACTGACCAAGTAGTGTAAACCTTGACCATGAACAGTTTGAGAATGACAACGACATGATACAATTCAATGTCAGTTGCGACGCTTTTTGCAACTGCACCATGACTAGTCATTCTAAGGTCATTACGTCTTTACCATATTAAAAGATACATTATATTATAGAAACTGCATATATTATTCAAAATAATAACGTTTTACATAAGTATTCATAAAGAAATACAACCGGGAATTGGCGCTCTGAGCACCAACCCCAACAAAAACTCCCACTTGCTCTAGTGCCAATAACGATTGTATCTAATACCCATCGACTCCACGTGTTTATCAAACAACTTCGGAGGTATGACATTCGTCAGCGGGTCTGCTACATTATCTTCACTCGGTACCTTGCACACGACAATGTCCCCTCGCGACACAATCTCTCGAATGATGTGGTACTTGCGTTCCACATACTTCGACTTCTGATGCGCCCTCGGTTCCTTTGCTTGCGCAATGGCTCCAGTATTATCACAGTATAACGGAATCACATTCTTGATACTTGGGATAACTCTCAATTCTGTGACAAAGTTCTTTATCCACACAGCCTCTTTTGCAGCTTCAGAAGCTGCAATATATTCCGCCTCAGTGGTGGAATCTACTATTGATCCCTATTTGGAACTCTTCCAACAAACTGCACCTCCATTAAGGGTAAATACGAATCCAGATGTAGACTTTCTATCATCGGGATCCGATTGGAAATCGGAATCCGTATACCCGTTAACTTGCAGTTCGTTTCCTCCATAAATTATTAACTTATCCTTAGTACCTTTAAGATACTCCAGGATATGTTTAATGGCCATCCAATAGTCATTACCTGAATTGGACCGATATCTACTAGTTACGCTAACAGCGAAACTGATATCAGGCCTCGTACACAACATGACATATATTATGCTACCCAAACACGAAGCATAAGGTTGGTTAGACATTCTAACCTTCTCATCTTCTGTTTGTGGACTCCCACTGGCCTTCTGATACACACAGGATTCTTCCGAATTCTTGAGACCAGACGATCTAATAATATTGTCGAATCAAAGATTCCAATTTCGTGAAGCTTGTTTAAGTCCATAAATGGACTTTTTAAGCTTACATACCATACCCGAGTTTTCACTGGATGCAAAACCTTCCGGCTGTTCCATATAGATTTCTTCATCAAGAAATCCATTCAGAAAAGTCGCTTTGACATCCATTTGTCAAATCTCGTAGTCATGATACGCAGCTATAGAAAGCAAAATCCGAATAGACTTAAGCATTGCTACTGGCGAAAAAGTTTCATCGTAGTCGACGCCAGGTCACTGCGTGTAACCTTTTGCTACCAGTCGGGCCTTGTAAGTTTCAACCTTACCGTCAGGCCCGCATTTCCTCTTGTAAACCCATTTACAACAGATAGGAACAATTCCTTCGGGAAACGGAACCAAGTCCCAAACTTGATTCTCATGCATTGAGTCTAACTCGGATTTCATAGAACTTTGCCACTTCACAGAGTCGATGTCCAACATCGATTCTCTATAGGTGAAAGGATCAGTCTCTTCAACTAAGAGAACATCTAGACTCTTTTCTTGTATCAAATACAAGCGTTCAGGAGGTCAAGATACAATTTCTGACCTACGGAGTGTGTGTGTTGAAGGTCTTTCATCTACTTGAACTTCAGGTTCCTCCGTTGGTTCATTGTTTTCAGGTTGGACTTCATCAAGTTCAACATGTCTATGATTACCACCTTTTGACAAAAATTCTACTTCTAGAGTTTTTACAAAGCGAGCTACGAACACATTTCGATGCTCGGTATCATAGAACAGATATCCCTTCGTATTCGAAGGATATCCGGCAAACCTAAACTTTTGCCCTCGAGGCGAAAACTTATCTTACTGAGTCACCCTGACATAGGCAGGACAACCCCAAACCTTAATGTAACTAAGATTTGGTCTCCTACCGAACCATATCTCATACGGTGTCGTAGGAACAGCTTTTGAAGGAATCTTATTCAAAAGATGTGCAGCTGTTAAAAGAGAGTAGCCCCATAAGAAATATGGCAAATATGTGAAACTCAACATTGATCGGACCATATCCAATAAAGTCTGATTTCTCCTCTCAGATACTCCATTGTGCTGTGGAGTACCTGAAGGAGTATATTGAGTGAGAATCTCATTCTCCTTCATATAATCCATGAACTCACCACTCATATATTCACCGTATCGATCAGATCGAAGGCATTTAATATATTGACCAGTTTATTTTTCTACTTCATTTCAGAATTCTTTGAACTTTTCAAAGGTTTTCGATTTATGTCGCATCAAATACACATAACCGTACTGTGACAAATCATCATTAAATGTAACAAAGTACGAATAACCACTATGAGCAGTCTGACTTAGTGGACCACATACATCAGAATGTACGAGTTCCAGTAAGTTAGTGGCGCGGTGTCCAACACCAGAAAATGAGGCTTTGGTCATTTTACCATGAATACATGATTCACAAGTTGGATATGATTCAATGGTAAGATCTGGTATCAAACCATCCCTAACCAATTGGGTAAGGTGTTTAACGCCTATGTGACCCAGCCACATATGCCAAAGTTCAGTATTATTAATTACAGGTAAACTACGTTTATTAACTCTAGTATTTAAAATATCTTTTGAAGTTTGTAATGTATAATGACCATGCTGGTTTGGACAACAAAGGATCTGAATATTACTTTTATCATATAAACATAAAGAACAGTTCTTAATATTAATACAAAAGCCTTCTGTATCCAATACAAAAAATGATATAATATTAGCTACACATCCTAGTACAAAATAAATAAATAAATAAATAATTAAATATAAATATATTAAATATATGTATAATATTTACATTAAATATTACATACATATATTCATTTATGATATTAGTCAAATATCTCAATTTGACAATTAATTAATGTGTATTTGAATTAATCAAACATTAAATGCAAATACACAAAAATTAAGGAAATGACTATCGGGTCCCTACACATGTATTTTGCGTTTAACCTTTAAACGACTTTATAAATAATCAACATCATTTATAATTGTTTCCCTAGTGCTCTACGAGTATATTTCATTAGTGAGACTCTCTAGATTCAGGCATATCCGTCACGAAATCCAATTTCGTGTCCATAATTTATCCACCAGTAAATTATGAGGATCACGGATAAACTCGCTGAATCATACAGGTCGAGGTCATGGCAAATGTATAATTCGTCCGTCACAGGTATCCGGATAAATCCCAGAGATATAGATGTAAACGTCAAATCTCTATAGGGATTATCCAGTCGACTATTCTATTAGCAATCTCAAAAAGAACATTTAGAACTAACTTCTAAATTGTACCATGGGCCCATGGTTTTTATCTGATTGCTAATCATATGGACTACATATGCTCTGATACATAGAACTGACGGATCATATCTTTATACACACATGACACCCTGAGGATCTATCTACACCCAA
Organism: Zanthoxylum bungeanum; assembly: GCA_019454045.1. Classification (NCBI taxonomy): domain Eukaryota; kingdom Viridiplantae; phylum Streptophyta; class Magnoliopsida; order Sapindales; family Rutaceae; genus Zanthoxylum; species Zanthoxylum bungeanum. Next base: position 90,009 of record SKCR01004418.1, read on the forward strand.
CGAACAGGCGGAGGTCTGATCTTAATAGATCGGTGACGTGACTGTCATCTAAGTGCAGAAGATGTCTCATGTGCCCACAGTGGCATCTCAAGTCTAAGAATCACAAGTGCTACTCAACCCGATAAGATTCTTATTGACGTTGGTGTACCATCCATTAAGAATCTTCGGTGAGTCGTTCAGTGTTTATCCGCTATAAACACCTACACGTCTATACTAGTCTCCAAGACTTATGGTTCATTGAGAAACCATTGGAATCACATATTCCCGTATACGACATGTACCGGTCTCAACGGGTTTACTATACTGACCAAGTAGTGTAAACCTTGACCATGAACAGTCTGAGAATGACAACGTCATGATACAACTCAATGTCAGTTGCGACGCTTTTTGCAACTGCACCATGACTAGTCATTCTAAGGTTATACGTCTTTACCATATTAAAAGATACATTATATTATAGAAACTGCATATATTATTCAAAATAATAACGTTTTACAGAAGTATTCATAAAGAAATACAACCGGGAATTGGAGCTCTGAGCAATAACCCCAACATCATGGGCTTCCCAAACAGTGACCAATTCACTGTTTGGACAGCAGACACCTGGTAAGCCCGAAACTCACCCGGTAAGCCCGAAACTCACCCGGTAATGCCATTTTCACCGTTTTCGCATATTTCAACTCTGAAATAATTTTCGACAATTGTTCCAATGCCCAAAATACATCCATTACCTTTATACAACATACATTTCATCACCAAAATTACAAAAAATCCAGATCTAATTTGGTAACCAAAAATATCATTTTTCATGCTTTAAATCCAATTTTCTCAACATTAATCATATCAACATTAACACAAACCAAAGCCACCACCTATGAAGAACTCAAGAATAATTCTAGGAGTTACAAGAGTGGTCATAACACTCTAGAATGGCAACAAGTCATCAAATGACAAAATTGAACTAATATTATAATAATATTATCCAATCCAACTTCACACATGCATCTAGCTTCCAAATCCATCCTCCTAATCAAAAAACCCCAAAATATAAGAAAGGAAGAAACCCTAGAACTATTCTAGATATTCAAGAAAAAGAAATAAGCTTTCTAAGTTTAAGATTATTGAAGATTACCTCCAAATCTTGTAATTTTCTTAAACTTTTTTTCTTGAATTTCTTCATTTTCTTCCTTGACTCATCAAGAAATTTTGGGAGCTTTTCTTTGAGATGAAATTCGGCCGTGATAGTTCCACTTTATAAAGCAAGTCAAAACCGACTTAGGGGTAAAAGAGAGGGCATTTTGGTCATTTGTAATCTAATTAAATAATAATAACCTTTTAAGTTGACAAATCCAATTTGTAAACTTTGAGCTTAATAAAATCATGTCACATGTAACCAATAATAATCAAACATATTGCATAACATTTGTGGATGCTAGATTTCGGCCGAGGTCCACAATCGAGAATTTATATGTTGGGAGCACTAGCAATCCTGCAAAACAAAGGTAGTGTGAGCGGTGAGTATACTACCCACCAGTGTGGTGGGTGCACTCCGACGCCCAAGTCAGTAGTATGAAATGAGTTCTAAACAAGTATAATGTGAAAGCAAGGTTTGTTATTACCTTATCTTTCTTTGGGTGGCCGTGAGGGCGGTGATAAGTGTTTAGGGAATGGGTAGCTCTGAGAGCTTGCGTCAGAGAGCAGAAGACTTGAATGTGAGAAGTCAAGCTTGAATTCCAATATCTTGGTTTCTGCCTCTATTTATAGATTGAACAAATCTACTTAATAGCTGTCAGAGGAGATGTACTTACGAATATGAGGTCCACAAGGTGCTGACACCTCTGGCAACAGGGCCTCTCACATGCTAAATATTTCTCTTTTATAAAGTAGAGAATATTATGTTTAAAAGATGGGGAGACAATTTGTTGAATGATTAAATGAAGGATTTGTCCCTAAGTTATTGGTTTGGCATGTACGTCATTCATTGAAGTGATATCGGCTGGATTATTACCTTTGGGCTTTGTTTGATGTTGAGACTTGAAGTGAAGAGACGATCTTACCCTTGGCCCAATTTTGGCCCGTACAGTTTGTTCCATACTCTTTAAGTCAAAGAGTCTTTGACTTGGAGAGTAATTTGTCACGTGTATCACCTAGGATATATTTTGATATGTAAACATTTTGTCTGGAGTAGCCAAAGGTTTAAGGCTTCAACTGAACTCTACAAGAGACATGGGGAATGCCCCCAGTCGGTTGAACCAGTTAAAGGTCAAGTCTCAGATTAACTCTGCATAAGCCATGGGGAATGTTCCCAGTCGACTGAACCTGATGAAGGTCAGGATAATCCCCATACTACGAGTCCAAAGACCAGGGGAGTCTATAATGTCGTCTGGACCAGATGAAGGCCATGTCTTGAACTTGACTCCACATGAGCCAATGGGGAATGTTCCTAGTCGACTGAACCTGATGAAGGTCAGGATAATCCCCATACTAAGGGTCCAAAGACCAGGGGAGTCTATAATGTCGTCTGGACCAGATGAAGGCCAGGTCTTGAACTTGACTCCACATGAGCCAATGGGGAATGTTCCCAGTCGACTGAACCTGATGAAGGTCAGGATAATCCTCATACTACGGGTCCAAAGACCAGGGGAATCTCTAATGTCGTTTGGACCAGATGGAGGTCAGGTCTTGAACTTAACTCCACATGAGCCAATGAGGAATGTTCCCAGTCGACTGAACCTGATGAAGATTAGGATAATAGAGTGTAGTGTCGAATGGGATGTGCATCAAGTCATTTGTCATACACACGTAGCATCTATGACAACTCCTAAGCTACATACTAGGTGATGTCGACTGGGGTACAAATCATGTCTCAAGTCATGCATGTGTATATTCTTTATGACAACTCCCAAGCTATGATGTTGATTGGGGTACAAATCATGTCTTAAGTCATGCATGTGTGGGATCCATAAAAATTCCCAAGCTACACACATGTAGATGTTGAGCTAGACATCCATTACAATTATCAAGCTATATATAGTAATGTCGACTGAGACACCTATAACAAGTCCCAAAAATTACAATGTCAATTAGGACATCTATTACAAGTCCCAAGCCATACACTGATGTCGACTGGAACATCCATAACAAGTCCCAAGCTACATATTGTAAAATCAACTGGGACATCCTTAACTAATGCCAAACAATACACTAATTGTTGGGGTTTTATTGAGAATTACAAGGTAAGCGCAGCGGAACGCGGAAAAACGATTTCTCCGATTTCAAAAATTTTTCTTGGAACAATTAAATAAACTAATTTATTTAATTAACCAATACTTAAATTATGAAATATAACCCAAGAAATAATATTTCTTATAATTAAAAAATTACCCCAAACTTTTGCAAATTAATTATTTTAGTTTTAAATATGTCAATTACATATTTAATTAATTCCAAATTAATCCCAAAATAATTTTTACAAGTTTGCAACAAAACCAGAAAATTTTTCCAGATTTGCACCACTGCCCATAATTTTCCAGAATTTACAAAACAACCCAGAATTTTAATTAATTACATTTTGGCCCAATTTGTTCAAAACAAATCAAGATCAAATCCAATTAATCCCAAATTTTACATGCATCAAATATACATCAAATTAAAGCATATATATGAAAAGCCCCAAAATTTGAGTGGGTTAAGAACCCTAATTTCATAAATCACTCAAATTAGGTAATTTACACTAAATTAAAGAAATTCAATACTTTAATCTTCAAATTACCACACCAATTAATTCTCACCATCATGAAATTAATCAAGAACAATTCTAGGCTAATTATGAATGGCTAATTAACTCTAGAATAGTAACTTTAATTTTCTAATTAATTTATTAAGCTTAATTACATTAATAAGCAAATAAATTAATTTTACATGCTTAAACACATCCAACAAGCATCCAACAAATTTAATTACAAACTAAAAGAGTAGAGGCATTATCTCAACTCCACAATTGAAGCCAATTATGAAACAATTTTTCATGAAGAAGAAGAAAGAAAATAACTTACAAAATCCAATTTATGCCTTTGTTTTCTTTTTCCTTTTGATCAATTGCTCTCAACTCACTTTTGTAATTTTTGTTGAAGTTGTCTAAGTGAAAAATTAAACCAAAACAATTTTGATATACAAAACTTGTAATGGCTGAATTTTTCAAGTAAAAATAAAGCAACAATTATTTTATTTTTGTTTGATTTTAATTGGCACACATTTTGCTTTAATAAATTAACACTTTAACTTTAATAAAGTGATAAAAAATGTGTTCCAACCAAATCATGCCATTTCCAACTTCATAAAGTTGAAATCATTACTAAAGATATTTATTTTATAAATTAATTTAATTATTTAACAATTAAATAATTAATTAATAAATTTAAATATCTTAAATGTATGTATTATATTTACAATAAATATCTCAAATACATATATTAATGATATAAGTCAAATATCACAATTTGATATTTTATTAATGTGTATTTAATAAAAGCAAGTATTAAATAAAATACACATCAATATTGGAAATGACTGATAGGTCCCGATTGCATGTATTTTTCGTTTAACCATTAAACGAGTTAAAAATAATTAGTATTATTCATAACAGCTACCCTAGTGCTCTACGAGTAAATTTCATTAGTGAGACTCTCTAGATTCAGTTATATCCGTCACGAACTCAAATTTCGTGTCCATAATTCACCTACCCGTAAATTATGACGAACACAGATAAACTCACTAAATCATACAGGTTGAGGTCACTGCATACGTATAATCCCTCCGTCACAGGTATCCGGATTAATCCAGAGATATAGATATAAACGTCAAATCTCTATAGATATAATCACGTCGACGTTTCTATTAGCAATCCTTCAAATAACACTTAGAACAAATTTCTACAATGTACCACAGGCCTATGAATTTAACAGATTGCTAATTCCATATTGAATACTTATGCTCTGTACACATAGCTGACAGATCCTATCTTGATACACACAGGATATCCTGAGCATCAGTCCACACCCAACGAACATGCGAATGTCTGATTTAAATAGATCGGTGATGTGACTGCCATCTAAGTATGGAGGATAACTCAGATATCCACAGTGGTTTCTCAAGTCAAAGAATCACAATGCTCACTCAACCCGAGAAGATTCTTATTGACGTTGGTGTACCATCCATTAAGAATCTTCGGTGAGTCGTTCAGTATTTATCCGCTATAAACACCTACACGTCTATACGAGTCTCCAAGACTCATGGTTCACTGAGAAACCATCGGAATCCAAGATTCCAATATATGACATGTACCAGTCTCTACGGGTTTACTTTACTGACCAAGTTATGTAAACCTTGACCGGGAGCTGTCTAAGAATGACAACGTCATGATACAACTCAATATTAAAGAAGAAGTTATATAAAATAAACTGTCTAGTTTATTCATAATAAAATATTACATTAGTATTTAGAAGGAAATACATAATAAAATTGGCGCTCAGAGCACCAACCCTAACACTAATGTCGAGTGAAACATCACTATAAAGTCCCATGCCTTACTAATGTCGATTGGAGTATACCCACCAAACTTCTCGTATACGTGTGTCGACTGAATTAATTATATGAATGCTTCATACATGCGAGTCGACTGGAGAATATCGGTAAACTCTTCATACAAGCATATCGACTGAAATAATTTTATAAAGATTCATATAATGATGTCGGCTGGAATATATGCACTTACTTCATAAATGTATGTCGACTGAAGTGACTATATGAATTTTTATATATGTCGATTGAAATGTACGTAGATGTCGACTGGAATGATTTTCCAAAGATACAAATAAAGATGTCAACTGGAATGTACCTTCAATCAACTCATACTTGTATGTCGACTGGAATAATTACATGAAACATTCTCTCATGCATGTTGACTGGAGTGTACCTGCAAACACCTCATATATGCATGTCGACTGAAATAATCATATGAAATCATCACTCATGTATGTCGACTGGAGTTTACCTGCAAACACCTCGTATATGCATGTCGACTGAAATAATCATATGAAATCATCACTCATGTATATCAACTGGAGTGTACTTGTAATCACATCATATATGCATGTCGACTGAAATAATCATATGAAATCATCACTCATGCATGTCGACTGAAAGAAACTTACAAAGAATCATATACTAATGTCTACTGATATAAGCATGCAATCTTCATAAAGAAATGTTGACTGAAATCCAACGATCCTTTGTATGTTGTGTCGAATGAAACAAGATGTCAAAGTTCTACTATAGAGGAATTGATTCCATTAGATGGATGAGATATCCTTGGAATTGATAGATGTCATCCAATCGCCTCAGCTGTTTTCATAGTGATACTATTCTTGGTAGATTGGAGGGAAGTTGGGCCTAAGGGTTTTTGGAGCCCAAGTTCATTAAATAAAACCTTAATGGGATTTTCGAGATAACTTTTGGAGGGAATTTGAAGCGCCAAAATGGAGTGTATAAGAATGGATTTTGAGAGTCATTTTATCTCACACAAGAATTCCTCTCGGTTGGCAAGAAGTTTAGGAGCTATCGTGATCTTCAAGGTACTCTTCACATCTTTCTTGATGTTCTTCAATTTCTTCAATTGTTCATCGTGTAGATTCGAAATGTTCTTAGTCAAATAGGTTATTTGATCTTGAAATACTTAGCGAAACTTTTGGAATTTGTTTGTGATTTAGACGGGTTTAGATCTGATAAGTGGTAGATATTATAGGAAACTTGTGTTTGTAACCCTGTCACCTGGAAAATATCGAGTGACGAATCATTGGGTAGTTTAGGTGCGCAAATTGATAAATATATTGAACAACTTTTGTATGATTCAAGTGATAAAGAGACTTATAGGGGTTGTTCGTATGAAGATTTTATAGAGTCTGGAGTCGTAACAATAGCTAAACCACCGTTAGAAGTGCCCATCGAAGCGACACCTCTGAGATCTCTACCCGCCATTGGAGAGTCGAGTGGGGTTCCAAGCACGAGCGAACCAACAAATATCCTAACTAAGAATCCAGCTAGTCGAGTGACTGAAAAATCAATGAGAGAAATGAAATTGAAATATAGGTTTCCTCCATCAATATAAGTAAGGTTAGCGTCGTCGACTGAAAGGATAGATTACAAAGTTCCCGGATGAATTGGGTTCTATGAACGTCCATTTATAGATGGATTCAGATTCCATATTCCGAAGTTAGTATGGGAAGTGTTGAACCATTATCAGCTGGCTCATTCTCAGCTAATGCCAAACACTTGGAGGATTCTATTGTCGATTGAGTGTATGGCCTTTGAATTGGGGATCAAATTCGGGGTAGAAGATTTGTTGTATACATACTATATGAAGGAACACCTGAAAGAAAAATAGAGGTATCACTTGTATCTCCGATAAAAGAATGAGCATTTGGTGTTGGGGCTTACGACAAACGACATGGGGGATTGGCAGAAAAGTTATTTCTTTGTTAGAGGAGAATGTGTATTTGGGTCGAATGGGAATGGAAATATTCCTGAACATTGGAGTTCGTCGAGTGAGTATTTTCAACCTTACCTTAGAACTTTATATTTATAACTTGTATGACTGAAATTATTATTCTTTTCTCATTCCAGGTCTTCAATTGAACAAAAAATTTGATACTACCAGTCGTGTCGTAGTATCAAACACAAAATTCATTCTCAGCTTGCCTGACTCGAAAAAGAATTGGAGAGCCGCTTTAGAGGAGAGGAGACTGAGGTTAACTCCGCTGTGGAAAGAAGTCTTTGATTCAGAAGGTATCTCATTGGCTTTGAGTAAGCATATTTTGGCCGTGATATTGTGCACTTGGGCGATTGAGGTTACATTTGGGGAGCTGCTATTTTTAAAACCGCTGACCCCTGAAGAAATTTTATACACATCTGAAATGATATATGGTCCATTTAAGGTGCCAAAACTCGATGAAATGAGGAGCCAGAGGAAGTCAAAGAAAGTCAAAGGGAATGAGCTTGAAGCCACCGAAGTGGAAATCCCTAAACCAACAGAAGTCGTTCTGGCTGATGTTCCCGAATCAATGACACAGCCGATTGCGAAGGTCTCTGCTTCAAAAAAGATGAAAGCAATAGTAGAAGTGGAGGAAGAAGCAAAAGGTGTTATAGTGAGGATTCCTCATGGGTCCACTGCAATTTCAGATCCCTTTAGTCTTTCTAAATTTATTAAGCGTCTCTTGCTTGAAGAAGACGAGCAACGGTTGACTGAACTGGGCCCAACCGAAACAAGCAAGAAGATTGCGGCTCTCAGTTATCAGGTACTTATATTTGGATATGTATATATATATATTTATATGTCGAATGGGAGAAATTAAGTGAAGTTCGTTTCAGGTCATTGAGTGTGGCCTCTTTATGCAAGAGTATGTTGAGTTGAGCCAAATGAGGATGAGGGATTTAGAGAAGGCCAACACATCTGTCAGAAAAGACTTTGCTGAACTGAAAATGAATTTTGATGCTTCTGAAAGGAAGTTAAGAAAAGTTGAAAAGGAATTGAGGGAGACTCATGCGACACTGAAATTGGAGAATGAGGTGTCTGAGGCTACCAATGAAGCGTACAGAGAAAGTGTGGAGAGCTTGACGAAAGAGAAAGCCGAATTGCTCGAGCAACTTGAAATGGTTGCATTTGAATCGATGATGAAAGAGAGGAGTAATCTAATGGAGGAGTATCTAGCTGGTCAGAATGTCGCCTGGAAACCGAAGAAATGGATCCGAGAATATGCGAGGCTGGCTGTTGGGCTATCCCTTACAAGCGAAGGTGAGGAAGAAGAGAATAGGGAAAAGTGCTTTCGAAGGAGGTAGTTGAAGAGCAAGTGGTCGCTGGGGAGGTTGAAGAAGAAAGGATTATTATGGAGAAACATGCTGAAGCAGCAGAGGGCCTTGGATTGATTGAAATTGGCCCAATCTCCTCTGTTCCCGGTCAAACTCCCGAAGGCCCACCCGAAGATGTTCTGCCTACTTCTGAAGTCCCGGCATCGGAGATGCCCGTAGAATGAATATGCAACTGTAAATTTTGATTTTGTTATTTTTTGTAATGGAAACCATAAAACTTGAATGATAGTGTTTCCTTCTTGGTCAATATCTAAGTTTTTCATTTTTGCTTTGTCGTATGGATTTCAGAATGCTAATAATTTATTTAACAAGATAACACACAATATTTCTTATTATCAAACAATTCATTAGCCGAGTGGCTTATGACAGAAGAATAATTATAATTACCTGTAGAATCATTTGAGATGAATTGCATTACAGCTATTTTGAATTGGCCTTCATTCTGTCGTTTCCAACTTGTAGGCACCTTGCCCAACGATCTTCATAATGACGTATGGGCATTCCCAGTTTGGTCATAGCTTTCCATCTTTGATTTCTTTGGTATTCTGAAAAACTTTACGTAAGACCCAGTCTCATTCTTTAAACGTTCTGCACTTGACATTTTTGTTGAAATATTTGGCCATTCTTTACTGATGAGCAACAAGTCGTATGAAGGCTTGTTCTCTTGATTCATCCACTGTATCAAGGCTGTAACTCATGAGTTTTTGATTTGTGTCTTCTTCGAGCCATTGGTAACGATGTGTTGGAACAACTCCTTCGGCTGGAATCACTGCTTCGCACCCAAACGCAAGCGAGAATGAGGTTTGTCCAGTCGACGAACGGGCAGTAGTTCTGTAGGACCACAAGACTCCTGGAAGTTCATCTGCCCACGCTCCTTTTGATTTCTCTAATCTTTTCTTCATTGTGTTCATGATCATTTTGTTGGACGATTCAGCTTGACCATTGGCTTGAGGAAAACATGGGGTTGAGAAATTTAATTTGATTCCCCAATTCTTGCAGAAGTCTTGGAAATGGTAGTTGATGAATTGGGATCCGTTGTCAGTTATAATTTCTCTTGGTAATCCGAATCGACAAATGATGTTTTTCCAAATGAAGTTTTGCACTTCTCTGTCTCGTATCTTGGCAAAGGCTTCTACTTCGATCCACTTGGAATAGTAATCTGTAAGGACAAACATGTAGACTCGCTGTCCTGGGGCGGTAGGGAGCTTTCCAATGATGTCCATTCCTCATTTCATGAAAGGCCAATGTGACAGAATCGGCTTGAGCTTCTCTGGTGGTAAGTGTGAGACGGGGGAAAATCTTTGACACTTCTCGCACCTCCGGGTGAATTCAATCGAATATGCCCGCATATAAGGCCAATAGTATCATATCGTGTGGGCTCGGCACGCTAAGCTTCTTCCACCTGAATGGTTTCCGCATTCCCCTTCATGTAGCTCGGCTAATACGTACTGGGCTTCCTCTGGAGTAAGACATTTAAGGTAGGGACCAGATATGGACCTCCTTAAAAGTTGCCCATCATGTAGTGTGAATCTGACTGCCTGTCGTTGAATCTTTCTAGCCTCTATTTTATCTTCCGGTAGCATGCCACTTTGTAAATATTTTACAATTGGAGTCAACCATGAGTCGCCTGATGTGATTGTGGTAACTTCCTCGACTCCATCTTTCCAAATTGCTGGCCACTGCAAATAAACAATTGGTACGAATTGGATTTTCTCTCATTTCATTGTCGAACCAAGAGTAGCTAATGCGTATGTGTGAGTATTTTCATTTCTGGGGACTTGAGAAATAGTTAATTGCTCAAATATCGACTAGAGTTCCTTCACCTTTTGTAGATAAGAGGCCATCTGTGAATCTCTAGCTTGATATGAACCTTGGAATTGATTGACAATTAATTAGGAATCTGACTTTACTTCGATCTTTTTGGCTCCAAGCTCTTGGGCCAAGTTTAGGCCGGCTATGAGGGCTTCATACTCGGCTTCATTGTTGGAGACTCTGAAGCCGCACTTGACTGCCTGCTGCAATACGTCACCTTCGGGAGTGGTAATCACAATCCCTAGGCCACACCCACGCTTATTGCTTGACCCGTCGACTGCAAGCTTCCATGTGGTCGAATGATGAATGCCAGCTGGTGCCTGTAGACTGGGAGTGAAATCTGCCATAAAATCTGCGAGTGGTTGTGATTTGATCGCGGTGCATGGTTGGTATGTAATGTCGTGTTCTTCAAGCTCCACAGCCCATTTCGTCAGTCTTCGGAAAAACTCAGGTTTATGGAGAATGATTCTCATTGGATATGATGTATAAACAGTGATTGGGTGCCCTTGAAAATATGGTCGTAGTTTCCTTGCTGCTGTTACCAAAGCCAATATCAATTTTTCCATATGAGGGTAGCGAGACTCTGTATCTAATAATGCTTTGCTCACATAATAGACTGGGAGTTGAGTCCCATTTTCTTCTCTGATCAGGACTGCACTTGCTGCTTGTTCTGAAACTCATAAGTAGAGAAAAAGCCTTTCATTGTCGAGTGGCTTCGATAACAAAGGTGGAGAAGACAAGTACCGTTTGAGTTCTTTCAATGCTTCCTCGCATACTGGAGTCCATTCAAAGTTCTTTGCTTTCTTTAAGGCGGAGAAGAATAGAAAACTTTTGTCGGTTGACTTGGAGATGAATCTATTAAGTGCATCAAATCTCCCAGCTAGTCGCATGACGTATTTTGAATTGGTAGGAGAAGGAATGTCGAGTATGAATTTGATCTGACTAGGATTGGCTTCTATCCCTCGTTGTGTGACCATGTATCTAAGAAATTTTCCTGAAGCGACACCAAAAGCATATTTTGTTGGATTCAATTTCATACCATATCTCCTCATTGTGTCAAATGTCTGCTCCAAATGTGATAGATGTTGTTCGGCTTCTAATGATTTCACCAACATGTCATCTATGTAGACCTCTATTGTTTTCCCAATTTGTTGAGAAAATATTTTGTTTACCATGCGTTGATAAGTGGCTCCAGCGTTTTTTAGGCCAAATGTCATCACTTTGTAACAATAAATGCCTTTGTTGGTGACAAAGGTTGTCTTCTCTTGGTCGTTTGGATGCATGAGGATTTGATTGTAGCCCGAATATGCATGCATGAAACTTAGCAATTCATGGCCTGCTGTAGCATCAACCATCGAATCAATATGAGACAACGAGAAAGAATCATTGGGGCATGCTTTGTTCAAATATGTGAAGTCGATGGAGACTCGTCATTTCCCATTCTTCTTTCGTACTATCACCACATTAGCTAACCATTATGGGAATTGGACTTCATTGTTGGCTCCATTTTGTAGCAATTTTTGGACTTCTTCGTCAATGATCTGATTTCTCTGCGGGGTGAACTTTCTTCTCTTCTGTCTAACATGAGGGTAGCTAGGGTCCACATAGAGCTCATGGGTGATTAATTTTGGGTCGATTCCGGTCATATCTTCGTGAGACCAGACGAAATAATCATGCCGCTTCGTCAAGAAATCAATTAAGTTCGCTCGTAGCTTGGGATTAAGGATGGCAACGGGCCGGGCCCGTACTGTCATCGGGCCGGGCCCGAGCCTGATTTTTTAATTATAAATAATATTATTTTAAGCCCAGATCCGATTTTTTTATTATAAAAAATTATAAATATAAAAAAATTTATTATAAAAATATATATATTTTATGAATTAAAATATTTATTTATTTATTTTAAGCTTGGATCCTATTTTTTTATTATAAAAAATTATAAATATAAAAAATTTATTATAAAAATTTATATATTTTATAAATTAAAATATTTATTTATTTATTTTAAGCCCGGGCCGGGTTGGGCTCGGGCTTTTTGGGTGAAGCCCGGCCCGGGCCCGTGTTACCCCGGGCCTGATAATTACCAACCAGCCATATAGGCGGTATCCTGATTAAGTCAAATTAATAATTAATTACCAACCGACTAACCATGCGGTATCCATGCTTAGTCAGGTTAAAACCAATTTATAATTAATACCAACCACCGACCAATATGGCGGTATCCTCATTAAGTCAGGTTTATTATATTATAATTAAGGGAGATTAATCTAAATAGCAATAATAAAAGCTTTACCTTTTACCCCAGCAATGGGGAGTTACCTCCTCATTGCGTAAAAGTAAATTACGGAAAGTAAAGACTTAAAAGTAAAGAAAAGAAAGTGCGAAAGTGAAATTAATTACTGAAAGTTTAAATAAACAAGAAAGATACAATCTTCTTAGTTATTCTTAAGGAATTACAAAGAAGAAAGTATGAATTTACAAATGAAATGACTTGGTATTTATAGGCAAAATTTTGCCTCCACCAAATCATCCACTAATTGCTCCACCAAATCCATTATTAATTGCTATCATGTTTGGTGGAAGTTTGACTATTTTTATTTTTTATTTTTTATTTATTTTTTTACTTTGAAAATGACTTTAATAATTACGTATAACACACTTACGGATGTTTCATTAATTTCGTTCATGAAATCTTCATAATTAGAAATTATTTTGTTCTTAAAAGTTGTAGATCTTTGAGTCTTATTTAATCTTGAACTTTAATTAGCTCAATCATATATCGGAGTAAAACGTTATGCACAAAATATGACAATTGCGCAAAACTGGAATTTCCGAAACTGTACTACGTTAGAACGCTTTTTCAAGTTTCCAATCTCCAAAATTAATATGTCAATCCATTTTTTGCCCTTATTTCACTCATATTTCGTCCTAAATGATTTCATTGAGTCCCAATATTATTTTATCTGCAAAATAAACTAAAACACATCAAAACGTTCATCAAACCCGAGAAACTAAACAAAATATTAAGTAAAAGAGGCGGTAAATATTGATATATTTTCCGCTCATCACACCCTCAAACCTAACATTTTGCTAGTCCTCGAGCAAAACAACAAAATAAAATACAAGAAACAATTAAAATTATACTAAGCCACTTTTGTAGGGATCACAGTTGCATTTAACATATGCAACAAGCTTTTAAACCCCTAGGTGTCCCTAGTAGACTAGTTGTAGTCTCGTGAAGGCTTACAGCAACGATACCCATAGATGCTTGATAAGAGTAAAAAGATAGTAAAACTAATGCACACAAAAGCAAAAAGACAAGAGAAAAGAGAATAAAGAAGTTAGTGACTAAACATGTGAAATTTCTTATCCAAGTTACTAGTTGTTTTCTTTTTTTCTAAATCACCGAATAAGTAAATTCTCCGATTATTTTTACCATTATTCATATACACAGCTAAAAAAATATTAATCAACTCATTTTACCCACAATAGTCACAAGTGCAATTGAGAAGAGAGTAATATTTTTGTCCTAAATTTTTATCAAAATTCACACCTTTTTGTAGCAATGGAATAATTTTTCTGATTTTTTTCTTGATTTTTGATTTTTTTTTAAATACAATATCTTCCATCTATGTAGCGAGCTTTGGGTCAGTGACTCCCAAAACAACTGGCTTTACGGCAATATGTGTTAAGACACCCCTACATCTTCCGATATAAATGTATTTTTTTTGCAACATCTTCGATCCATGTAATGAGCTTTGGGCCAGTGACTCCCAAACCAGTTGGTTTTAGGACGCTATGTGTTAAAACACCTTTACAAACTTAATAACTCGGATCAATGACCCTTTTTTTTATCCCATCGTTTTTTTATGTGCTTCCTCCAATTAAACTAGAGCACTGAATATTACAAACTTTTCAATTACATATCATGTCCGTATGTTACCATGCATATTGATTATATCTGTCAACTGAGCATATTAAGATCCATTTTAGTTAGTTTTATGAGAATTCACAAATTAAATAATTCAAAAGGAAATAAACAAAAATTAACTTGTTTCGAAATAGGTTGAGATACGTCTCAGGAGTGGAAATTCCTTACACAGTTATCTCACACCAATTTCACCTGATTAATCAAATTAAAAACAAAAAAACAAAATATATTTTTTAATTTTTTTAATTTTTTTAATTTTTTTTTCCGATAATTTTTTACTAAAGTTAACACAATAAAAATAAAATACTAAATAACTATTCTCCTCCCCCAAACCTAAATGAGACATTGTCCCCAATGTCTTAAAAAGTGGAAGATGAGTTTAGAAGATAATATCTGATTAGCTGAAATTTTACATCTAAAATTAAAGGTTAAGATCCAGATTTATCTGACGCTTCTTACCACGATCATCATCAGACCATTTTATCTTAGAAATGATAGGGTCAATTTGTGGTTCAAAGGCTAAGATTTGGTCAATTAAATCTGGGGCAGTTCTGGCAGTAAAAAGGAGTTCTTTCAGAGGTTTTGTCACGAACCCATTTCTCCGGGTATCATCAAGAAACACACAAAGAAAATCATAAAATCCATCAACATTGAATAATCCAAGCGGTTTCTGGTGTATATTCAGATTCGCCCAAGATAACACAGTAAAAATTTCCTCCAAAGTATCCAAGCCACCTGGAAAAGCAATAAAAACATCAGCACGGTTAATCATTTCCACCAGTCGTTCAGACATACTTGGCACGATTAGTTCTTCTCCGTTTGATGGTCATATCAGATTCGCCTCTACCAATGGTTTTGGGATGATTCCCAGAACTTGACTGCCTCATTCCTATACCGCCTTTGAAACGATCCCCATTAGTCCAAGATTGCCACCGCCATATACTAAGTGCATATTTCTTTCAGCTAAGACTCGACCCAATTCATGTGCTGCCGCTACGTATTGTGGTTTAGTACTAACACTAGTACCGCAAAACACACATATGTTTTCAACTCGTCTTCTTGAAGTGGCTTCCATTTTTGTTTCACAACTCTAGATGTCTTCAAGGGTGCAATGATGAGTTGAATTTATAATACCTGAAAAAGGATGAGTAATAATAGCACTAGTACCTGCCAGATGATAATTATTAGTTAAACAGTAAAATAAATCGTGAACGGTCAAAAGATCTGGATCCTTTCGGAGAAAATAAAAGAAAATAACAAATCACAATTATTAGTTAAAGACAAGGAAAATAATATTTACAGGAATTAACGGCTTGATTGACGTCTATGTGTCAGGGACAAGCTTCCCATCCAATTTTCTTATAAATTGGCAAACATGGTCTTTTTTAGTCAGATTCCCGAGACTTGACTGTTGTCTTTCTTTTCGGAATTGTGTATATAACATGCGAATTTCGTGATACACGTATCCATTGGGATGCGTCTCAAGAGTCTTAGATATGTCATCCAAAGACTTCTTACTCAAGCTATCCCTAATGAATTTAATCTTATCTTCGCAGTTATCAGACACCATTCCTAAAGAACGACAACGGGTATTACATGTCATGCGAGCATATTTATAGCAAACACCAATTCTTTTAGCTCTTCTCTTTTTAGCATAGGTGCTTCTTCCTAAACCAGGCAGATATGAAATAAAAGAGTCAGAATACTCACCTGCCAATCGGACCCGTGCTTCAATAATCCAACGAATGTCAGTAGGAATACCTTTGATCATCAGTAGCCTCATTCGTTCCAAGTGAGCTTTGTAAACTTTCATCAGAGAGTTTTGAGGGAGAGAAGGAAATTGCTTGTGAAGATTTGCGAGAACTTCTTCCATCCTGAAATGATTTAACCTGTAAAAAACTAAACACACCAAATTAAAACACACCAAATCTGAATATATACACAAATTGCATGGGTTGCCTCCCAGCTAGCGCTAAGTTTAACGTCATCAGCTAGACATGACTGCCCGAACGTTATGCTGGATCTGAAAGTGTTACACTTTTTTTTTGTTGCTCAATTGATTCTCCCCAGTAGTGCTTGATACGTTTGTTTTTAACCTTGAATGTTTTATTGTAGTCGGGATCATGTAACTCAACGGCTCTATCTGGTAAAACCTTGGTGATTAAGAATGGACCTGACCACCGTGATTTTGGCTTCCATGGGAAGAGTTTCAACCTTGATTTGTTTAACAGTACCTTCTGCCCTGGTTCTAGTTGTATGCGCACTAACTTCTCATCATGTTTCTTCCTGACCTTTTCTTTGTAAAGTTTGGCATTCTCAAAAGGCTGAATGTGAAATTCCTCCAATTCGTTGAGCTGGTGGAACTGTTTCTCTTATGTTTCTTGTAGTGCAAGAATTGGCTTCTTTAGTGCACAGTACGCTTTATCTTCAGACTCCATAAGCAATTGACATACTTTAAGTTTGTCAGTAGAACTCTGCATTACATTGGAAGTCTGGATGGTACTATTTATCACATCAAGTCTTAAACATTTCTCATTCTCGTCATTCGGGAAATTCATGGCATTGAAAACATTGAATGTTACTTCTTGGTCTTGTACCCTCATGGTTTGTTCTCCTTTTGTACATCAATAATGGTTCGACCTGTAGCCAAGAATGGTCTCCCGAGGATGATCGGCACGTCTTCGTCTTCCTCCATATCAAGGACAATAAATTCTGCTGGGAAAATGAATTTTTCAACTTTGACCAGTACATCTTCAACTACACCTCTCGGAAATACGAGCGTTCTATCAGCAAGTTGTAGAGAGACCGAGGTAGGCATTGTTTCTCCAATATGCAGTTTCCTGTAAATAGAAAAAGGCATCAAGTTAACACTCGCACCTAAATCACACAAAGCCTTACCAAAATCATGTTCTCCTATGATGCAAGGAACAATGAAATTGCCAGGATCTTTCAACTTTGGGGGAAGCTTCCTTTGAATGATGGCGCTGCATTCTTCTGATAATGCTACTGTCTCATAATCTCCCAATTTCCGTTTTTGTTTAAAAATGTCTTTCATGAATTTGACATAATTGGGCATTTGTTCCAAAGCTTATGCAAATGAAATTTTGATATGTAGCTTTTTGAAGATCTACATGAATCGAGAAAATTGCTTGTCTAGTTTATTCTTCTGGAGAAGCTGTGGAAAATGTGGAGGTAGATGTTGGGGTTTTGGGCGTCGGGGCGCAGCGGAAGCGCGGGTCCGGGCGATATCGTATTTTAAAACTTTTTCAAAATACCGAATAAATTATTCAATATCTAATATGAATAATTTATTCATATATTACCTAAACCAATTTATTTAATATCATGTATTAACATAAATATAGTTGAAAACTCGCGAAACTTTTACGAAAATCAATTTTCCGTAAAATTGCCTAAAACTCATTTTTGACCGAACCGACTACCCGACACTTATGAAAACTGCCCAGGTCAGCTCCAATAGTGTCAGGGCAATTCACGGGCTGCCCAAACAGTGACAGAATCACTGTTTTCACAGTCGTCACCCGGTTGGCTCAAAATCCACCCGGTAACGCCGTTTTTGGCTGTTTTCGCTTATTTCAAGTCGGAAACACTTTTTGGAAATTGTGACAACTCCCAAAACACATCCATTACATTCGTAAGACGTAAAAAACATCCCAGAATTTCCAGTTTGGGAAGATCTGATCTACAGACCGAAATTCATCAAAATTCATGCTTTAATTCCAATTTTCACCAAGATTAATCTAATTAATCCAACACCAAAGAAGTCCAACCACATATGAACAACTCTAGAAAAATTTTAGTCTATTTAGAGTGGATCAACAACTCTAAAATGGCAACAAAGCTGTCCTGCAATAATTGATTAAATTGGACAATAATTACACTAATTATTTCCAAAAACTACTTCACACATGCCATACACTTCCAATTCTATCCATCATCAACAAAAGCCCCAATTTTTCAGATATTAAAGAACCCTAGAACATTTCTAGATCATCAAGAAAATAAGAAACAAATTTCTAAGCTAAAGGATTTGATGAAATACCTCTAATTCACTTAATTCCATAGCCATTTTCTTGATTTTCTTTGATTTCTTCATGCTTTCTCCAAGCAAAGATGGAAACCCATTTCCCTCTTGAACTCTCGGCAATGGTGGAGTGACAAGGAAGGTGAAAATAATTTTCTATTTTAATACATGAGAGAAAAATGAAATTTGACCTTGGGGGCATTTTTGTCTTTTAAATTTTAATCAAATTAAAGTCAAAATTCACTTTATAATTATCCAATCAAAATTGGACATAAATAAAGTGTATTAAATACATGCCATTTTGTCCAATTAAAAATCACCATGTATTATTCAATTAATAATAAATGGATAATGCTTTAATTTGAATTATTTAATTATTTAACTATTAAATAATTAAACAATTAATTTACTCACATATATGTATTTTTATTTACATTAAATAACAAATATATATATATATATATATAGATATATATATATATATATATATATATATATATATATATTAATGGCATGTGTCAAAATCTCATTTGACGAATAATTAATTTATATCTAATCGTATTATGTATCAAATATAAATACACAATAATTATTATCGGACAAAATCCCCTAATGCATGTGTTATCGTTTAACCGATTAAACGATCCGAATTAACTCATTTAATTTGGTGAAGTATTATGAATAATCTGTATTATTCATATCGAGTTGCCCAAGTGCTCAACGAGTACACTTCATATTGTGGGACTCTCTAAATTTAGGTTTATCCGTCATGAAATCCAATTTCGTGTCCATAATCCACCCATTCATGGATTATGACGACCACAGATAATCTTGATAAACTATACAAGTTGAGGTCATAACATACGTATAATCCCTCCGTCACAGGCCATTCATATTATACCTCGAATATAGATGAGAACGTCAAATCTGTTCGGTCTAATACAGTCGACTTTCAATTTATGATCTCAAAATAACACTCGGAACTAATTTCCGACGATATACAACGGCCATGGATTTACTAGATCGTAAACACGTGCTGGATGCATATGCCCTGTACACAGGACTGACATATCCTATCTTGATACGCACAGGATATCATGAGCATCAGTCCACACCCAACGAAAAGGCGGAGGTTTGATCATGAATAGATCGTTGACGTGACTGCCATCAAAGTGTGGAGGATAGCTCACATATCCACAGTGGTATCTCAAGTCGAATGACCACTATGCTCGCTCAACTTGAGAAGGTTCCTATTGACGTTGGTGTACCATTTATTAGGAAACCTTCAGTGAGTCGTTCAGTGTCTTATCAAATAAATACCTATATATCTATACGAGTCTCCCAAGACTCGTGGTTCACCGGGATAAACCATCGGATCAAGTCACGATATACGACATGTACTGGTCTCAGCGGATTTTACTAACCGACCCGTGTTATAAAATCTTGACCAGGAACTTTATTTAAGGATATACATCTTATAGTACGCTTCCCAATGTCAATTACAAACTACGTTGTAAATGCGCACTATATCGTAAATCCTAGGGTCTTTTTCTAATAGACACATATCACTAAACCATATTTAGTTTCGGTCTAATCGGAATCAGATATCTAATCGTAATTAGACCGAATATGTGTGTAAAAGACAAGGGTGCTACCATTAAATTAGTAATATTATGGAAAATTAAATCAATCGTATTTGTGAATCGGACATAAATACGATCTGAATTGGCACTCGGAGCACCAACCCTAACAGTAGAGTGATCCTTTCTTGATTTTTTTCCTTTGCTTCTTTTTCCTCCATCTGTGGAACTGCTTTGCAGCTAGGGGTGAGCAAAATCGGTTTCGGTTCCAGTTCCGCATAGAACCGGAACCTACCCGGAAAAATTTGGTTCTGCATTAAGTGGAACCGGAACCTACCCGATTAAACAGAGTACCCTATTATTCGGTTCCAATTCGGTTCCGGTTCCGAATTACCCTATTTTAAAATATTTTAATGAAAACTACATTCCGATACGAGTCCGTAGGAAAAAACGGGGATCAAATCGGAGTGCGGAAGCTCAAGAACGAAAGGTTATGCAATAGCCCACTATGTTTAAAATCTGATCAAACGAAATACTTCTAAGCCAAATTTTCACAAACATGATAAAGCCACGAAAGTATATTGCCGTCTAATTAGAAAGAAAGTACAGTCTCTTTTGCATACTTTCCATACTCCATAATATTTCAACGAGCATAGGAATAAAATATAGTCATCAATCAATAATAACAGCATAGAGAAAAACAAATTGACCATAAAATACAATATTTGACAATTAACATTGGTATATGTACCCACTTTATAGCGACTGTATATCACTCTTTTGCATTAAATCACAAGGTTACTTAAGCATTCAAACCCAATACGAAAACAAAATCAAACGTCTAATTGTCCATCACCAGATGTTTAATCAGACACTCTTATCAGCAAATGCCACTGAAACAGAATTTTACTCAGAGATACTAAAATCCATAGACATTCAGCCATAATTATGTACTGAAGCATATATTCAATAGGTTCTGCATAATGAACACCAAATGTTTAAAATTTATGTTCATATAAACCGGTTCCATGGTCCGGTTCCGGTTCCAACCATTTTGGAACCGGAACCTACCCAGATAAAATCGGTTCCTTCATATTTAGAACCGGAACCTACCCGATTACAATCGGTTCCGGTTCCAAACCAGAAAAATCGGTCCAATTCCAACCGGTTCCGGTTGGAACCGGAACCGATGCTCACCCCTATTCGCAGCTTTCTTTTGGAACTTCCTCAACAGCTGCCTTGACTCCAACATTTTTATTGATTTCAGTACCGCTTTTTAAAATGATGGCATGACATTGCTCCTTCCCCATGTTCCTTGGATTTGGTTTTGTGTTGCTAGGAAGGTTACCTGGCGGTCTGTAACTCTGAGCATTGGCCAGTTGTCCAATTTGATTCTCCAGTGCTTTAATAGAAGCAGATTGACTTTGAATTAATGATGCATGAGATTGAAACAAAGCATCATACCTAGCTGCTTGAGAGTCATGTATTACTTCTATATTTTTCAAGTGGGTCAGCACTTCTGCTATTCCTGGTTCATTTGTCTACTCCTGGCTTTTGTTTTGCTGTTGGAATCCGGGTGGTGGGTTGTTTATTTTTCCTGAATTGTTGCTCCATGCAAAATTGGGATGATTCCTCCAACCTGGGTTGTAGATGTTGGAATATGGATTGTTCTCATCTCTGTTGAAATTGTTGACGTAATTCACCGTTTCTTTATATTGGTTTGGCTCTGGTGCTCCTCTATATGGTGAACTTATAGTTTCGGCAATGGTTACAACTTGTGCGCTGAGTGTTTCTAGGTATTTGCACACCTGATCCAACTTAGTATTCACTGCTGAGTTGGCTCCAACTTCATATATTCCTGCAATTCTCTGGATCATGCTTCTTTCTGTTGGCCACAAGGAATTTTTGTTAGCCATTTCTTCGATTAAGTCTCAGGCTTGATCTTCTCCTTTTGCCATCAAAGCTCCTCCAGCAACAACATCAATTGTGGTTCTCATTAGTCCAGAAAGTCCATTATAGAAAGTTTGGACTTGAAGCCACTTTGGAATCTCATGGTGAAGACATTTCCGGAGCAAATCTTTGAATATTTCCCAAGCTTCGCATATGGATTTTGAATCTTGTTGCATTAAGGATGTGATGTCATTCCTCAACTTTGCTGTTCTGGCTGGTGGAAAGTACTTTGCAAGGAATTTGGTGGCTAGAGTGTTCCAAGTTGTGATAGAACCTGCTGGTAGTGAATGTAGCCAAGCTTTTGCTCTATCTTTCAAAGAATATGGAAAAATTCGCAATCTCATTGCTTCTTCAGCTGTTCGATTGTAATTGAAAGTATCACAAACTTCCAGAAAGTTACTGATATAGGCATTAGGATCTTCAGTTGCATTTCCCCCGAACTGAATTGACTGCTGAATCATCTGAATGCATGTTTTGATGTCACACGCATTTGCTGGTAAGAGAGGAAGTACAATACAGGAAATGAAGCCGTCAACCACCGGAATGGTTCTATCTCGAATGGGAATTCGTGGTGCAACTTCCAACGGTTCAAGTTCCATATTAACGATTGCTTTTTGGCCTTCTCGTATTTCCCTTCTTAATTGTCTGATGGTTCTTTCAATTTCTGGGTCTAGCGGTCAGATTTCAAAGCTTCTGGTTCGTCTCATGTAGTGTCTGAGAACATGAAACACAAGAAAAAAGAAATAAAAAGAAAAAAGAAAATTAGATATAAGTAAAGGTATATAACCCCAAAACTAACAGTGAAAGATAAATAAGTCCCCGGCAACGGTGCCAAAAACTTAACCGACGTAATCACACACGTATAACGCAAGCGCACATATCGTTCAAGTAGTATAAAAGTATCGATCCCACGAGGACTTAAAACCTTTTGTTATTAATTTATGAAGTCAAATTTTTACGAGTATCTAATGGATTGGTTATTTGATTGGATGGTGACTATAAATTTAAAACAAGTAAATGAAATTCCTTGAAAGTAGATTTAGGAAAATTCAATTTTATAAAACTATCCAGGGTTGTGAATCTTTCCAATATCATTTTTAAAGATGAAGGTTATCTTACGGTTGTGTAATATATCGATTTATTAACTTGGAACACGAAATTATGTAAAAGCCTCTTCCGATGGTTAGATACAAATACCTAGTGTAACCCGATTAATCATATTCATATGTCAATTAAGTTATCTGAATTCATTAAGATTAAGTTCCAATTATGGCTACCCCCGTCCGACAGGTATATTCCTATCATGTAAGAAAATCTATTAAAGGGTTATCTATCCTCAAGGAAGATCGTGGGCTATTAAGTCTAAGGTCTTAAACCTAAAATCCATTTTCCAAGTTCATTTTAAGTTTACCGAATCAATCTTATTAATGGCCAATTAACAAGATGCATTAAGACTAAGGCTCAATAAATAAACTTTTATATTACCCAAACCATAATTTAACCCCTTATAAACCGGTGATATTGGACTTCATCACAACCCCAGATAACTAACTTAGTTATGACACATAACTAGGGCTGGTAAAAACTTAAATAAAATAAAAGACATAAAGTAAATTGCTGGAAATTAAATATTGAAAAGTAAATTGCTGAAAAGTAAATTGCTGAAAAGTAAATTGTTGAAAAGTAAATTAAGTAAAAGTACAATAAAAGAAAATGATGGGGTTAGAGGATCCACTTTTATTACTACTATTTTAGATATCTCCCTTAATATAATATATTAACTTTGTGTGATAATTACCAACCAGCCATATAGGCGGTATCCTGATTAAGTCAAATTAATAATTAATTACCAACCGATCAACCATGCGGTATCCATGCTTAGTCAGGTTAAAACCAATTTATAATTAATTACCAACCGACCAATATGGCGGTATCCTCATTAAGTCAGGTTTATTATATTATAATTAAGGGAGATTAATCTAAATAGCAATAATAAAAGCTTTACCTTTTACCCCAGCAATGGGGAGTTACCTCCTCATTGCGTAAAAGTAAATTACGGAAAGTAAAGACTTAAAAGTAAAGAAAAGAAAGTGCGAAAGTGAAATTAATTACTGAAAGCTGTAAATAAACAAGTAAGATACAATCTTCTTAGTTATTCTTAAGGAATTACAAAGAAGAAAGTATGAATTTACAAATGAAATGGCTTGGTATTTATAGGCAAAATTTTGCCTCCACCAAATCCATTATTAAATGCTCCACTAATTGCTCCACCAAATCCATTATTAATTGCTATCATGTTTGGTGGAAGTTTGACTATTTTTATTTTTTATTTTTTTATTTTTTGCTTTGAAAATGACTTTAATAATTACGTATAACACACTTTCGGATATTTCATTAATTTCGGTCATGAAATATTCAGAATTCAAAATTATTTTGTTCTTAAAAGTTGTAGATCTTTGAATGTTCCTTAATCTGAAACTTGATTCAGCTCAATCCGATAACGAAATAAAAATTTATGCATAAACTACGACAATTGCGTAAAATTTGAATTTCCGAAACTGTACTACGTTAGAACGCCCTTTCAATTTTCCAATCTCCAAAATTAATATGTCATGTCCAATTTTTGCCCTTATTTCACTCACATTTCATCCTAAATTATTCCATTGAGTCCCAATATTATTTTATCTGCAAAATAAACTAAAACACATCAAAATATTCATCAAACCCGAGAAACTAAACAAAATATTAAGTAAAATGGGCGATAAATATTGATATATTTTCCGCTCATCAATCGCATGCATACATGCATCATGCTAACCCTTTTGTCTTAACAACCATCATAGATATTTGTTGGGTTAGAGAAGAATGAAGATTTGTCAAGAAGATGTTAGTAAGCATGAGTGCGTCAGACAGTGAGGGTTCCCGTATAGATCAATTGGAGACCAACATCACCAAAATTACCGAGCAACTACAAGCTTTGACCAACGATGTGTCCAATCTGACAGTACCCCACACACTGGGAATAGAAACAACGAGGATGGAAAGTGTGAGGAGCCCCCAAATAGGGTGAGCGAAGAAATCCCCATTTTTGATGATGACATGGCTGAGTATGCCACGGGAAGGGTAGTCGGGCCTCAGACAGAGTTACAAAAACTCAGAGAACAAGTAGAGTCAGTTACCCGTAAGATGAGGGAAAACATGAAGATCTATTAGACTATGATGCGATGACTTTTGAAGAATAGCTGCCTCCCCAGTTTAAGATGTCCGACATAGCCAAGTTCAACGAAAATGGAGATCCTATGGTCCATCTCCGACAATATGTTTTAGTGATGAGTTTAGTGGGTTTGTCGAAGCGTCAAGTGAATAAGATGTTCGGGATGTCACTGGAAAGGGCGCCCATAGTATGGTATCATAGCATGAAGAAAAAGGTAAGGGATGACTGGAGGGCGGTAGTGGAAGCCTTTCTGAACCAGTATGTCACGGACTAGAAGATAGACTTGTCGCTTCGTGACCTAGAAAACACTAAACAGAAGCCGTAAGAGACTTTCAAAGATTATGTGGATCGTTGGAGAAGCCAGCTAATGAAGATGCAGACACGGCCCTCGGAGAAGGACCGGATTAAGATGATCATTAAGGGCACCAAGCCCTCCATTTATAACAAATTGAGGAGAATGACCACCATGATTGGTGACTTTCGACAGTTAAGAGAAACTGTCATGGATATCGAGGAAGAGGAAGCTGAGAACAGAAAATTTTATAGCTAGAATAGAAAAACCATTGGGGGGCCTTCAGGGGCCAAGCTCGCTCCTACTGAGGTCGCCGCCATCAGGAACAAGCGATTCTCCAATTTTGGTAGACCTTTGTCAAAGGTGTTTGAAAAGCTGAAGAGGCAAGGACTCCTAAAACCCTTAGAATCTAAACCACTTCCAAACCCTGTGCCACACTACCTCGACCTAAACCTATACTGTCACTTCCATCAGTAAAAAGGCCACGAAACTGACAATTGTACCCGCCTTAGGCATGAGATCCAAAACCTCATTGACGCCCATAAGATATCTGACCCGGAAAAAGAACAACCCAACACACACGGAAACCCTCTACCCAACTACCACTCTGTTCCACCACCCATCTACATGATCAACTCCAGCCTACCCGCAAGCTTTGTCCTCCAAACTCTCAACAACCAAGCTTCTTGCATGGAGATATAGGATAGCAGCAATGAAGATGAAATGGAGCAGGGGAGAGATTTCTGGGAAAACTTCTCGAGTAGTGACGAAGATGAGGTAAAAAGGATGAAGTTGATATAATGTAGGGTTGCCTTTCTTCAAATCTTGCTCCGCCGTGCGTAGCATGTTATGAAGTTCTTCGTATGTGGCTTGCATCGAATGCATATGGAAATTCAATACAAAGCCAGCATAAGAACCGGCAAAGAAGACAGAATCAAATTACGGCCCAGCCATTCATCAAACAGAATGCCATGTCGTTCTAGATATCGAATCTGGTCGATCATGTTCAAAACATGAGTGTTGACAGCTCCTCCCTCCTTGAGTTCAGCACGGAACAATTCCTTAGACCTTCGATAAAGTTCCACATCTTGATTTGCCTCGAACAACTCCTTGAGTGTTCGCATGATGTTCCAAGCATCCGATACTTCAATGTACTATCTCAGTAAATCTGGAACCATTGATCCCAAGATGTAGGATTTCACCTTCAGGTTATCATCCTTCAATCTATCAAAAGTTTCTCGCTCTTCTGGAGTGGAGTCAGGATCGATATCAACAAGCAGTGGATTCATAGTGACATAAGAACCCATTCATCTCCGTATTGACAAGACGGACCATCCAATAATGCACTAACATTATTAATACTATTACTTAAAAGTAATCACCTAATCACGAGAGATTTATGACAATAGAGTCATTAACTTAATTAGGTCAAAGTTTTAATTTAAAACATATAATACATATCCAATATGTCTTATGCATAATTAAATTAAAATTACTATGGCATAGATTCAAAATATGTGTTGTGTGGTTAAGCCTTTGCTACCGATACCATTCTGTTGGGGCAGTTGTGGAACCCCTAGGGTCAAACATAAATTTATTCTAAATACGCACTTGCGTAAATTTTGAATCCA
Source organism: Zanthoxylum bungeanum (assembly GCA_019454045.1). Lineage (NCBI taxonomy): Eukaryota > Viridiplantae > Streptophyta > Magnoliopsida > Sapindales > Rutaceae > Zanthoxylum > Zanthoxylum bungeanum. The sequence continues at coordinate 117,386 of SKCR01004418.1, forward strand.
ATACACAAACCATTTTAGAATCCCAATATGAAATGTCTCGTGACCAATTCTAGTCCACCTAAAGGTGGTCAAGTGAATCTAGAATAGTAGTCATAGCTCTAATCTTTAATTTAGAGTTCCAAACTCTTATTAATTGTTCCATGTCCAACATGAACATCTTTGACCTAATTACAAGCATGTTGTGTTTATACTTCTAAAGTATCCTAACACAATTGATTAGCATTATTCAACATTAAGCTATGTGATCATGCATCTAATACACAAATAAACATAACTTAGGAGAAGATCAAATATTACCTAGTAAGCTGGATGCAAGATCCAATCTACTTCTCCTTGTTGAAATCGTCGGAGAACCTCCAAGGTATGGAAGCTCGACTTCAAGATCCAATTTTGATTTCCAACGCAAACAAGCTTCACTTCAAGATCTAATCTTGATTTCTCCTAGTCGAAATGTTGTAGAGACCTCACAAGCTTCTCTAAACACTTCTCTAACTTAGGCTAATTTCTCTAAGAATTTACTTGTAATTAAAACCTTTATAAAGCTTGCTATTTATAGAAAAACTTAGGTAATTTTTAATTAATAAAAGTTGTAATCAACTTTTAAGTGGGCTTAATCCAATTTGTCCAAATATGTATAATTAGGTGTGACTAATCTCCATTGTCTCCCACTTTAATTCAATCCAATTAAATCAAGCCAAAGATTAGGAAATGGATTAGTTAAATGTTTGCCACCTTGATTTAATCTGATTAAATCAAGCCAAAACCACTTATTATTACATACTTACAATTACCATAATATCCTCAAATGGTAGAGATAATTATGATTTTACAATTAAGCCCTTGTGTAATTATTGAATTAATCCAATTAGGTCAAAGTAAATAATCAATGTTATCCAATAACACTTAATTATCTTAATTGATAATTATAATATCGAATATTATCTTTTATCAAAATTAATCGGCTACCCAAGTGCTCAACGAGTACACTTCATATTAGGACTCTCTAAGTTCAGAAACATTCGTCATATAAGCCTAGCTAATATGTACGCAATTCAGCCACCTCCGAATTCACGAAGAACACGAACGACCTTTTTGAACTATACAAGTCGAGGTCATCACATATGTTTAACAATCCCTCCGTCGTAGGCTATCCGAGTTATGCTTAGGAAATATAGAATATACTGTCAAGTTTCCGAGACGCACATCTCATGTCGATATGTCCATGATTCTTCATAACTGATGTGATCCTCCCTAGGTGATCGACTTTGGCCAAAGATTTAAGAATCATGACTTTACTAACATGGATACCTAAACCCCTTACGGTACACATACAGGCCGACAGATCCTATCTTGCTTCGCACTTGATTACTGAGTGCATCGGTCGATACCCAACGAACATCTAGAGGCCAGACCATGAAAGGTTTCTGACATACATGGCATCTAAGTGTGGAGGATCTCACACAAAATCAATGATATCCTATAGTCAAAAGATTACATATGCTACTCAACTCGAGGATATTCCTATTGACGGTGATGTGTACTTCCAACTATTAGGAATCATCTGTGAGTCATTCAGTATTCCCTCCAACGAATACCCACATGTCTATACAAGTTTCCAAAACTCATGGTATATCGCGTTAAACCATTGGAACTCCAATTCTAATATACGACACGTGCTAGTCATCTAGGTTATAGGAATTCGACCGTATTCCAAAACCAATGACTAGGAATATTTACATTAAGAATAGTTTACACCTAGTGTCAAGACTATTCTAGGGTCAATGTCATTCTTAGCATATCTATACATCAATTTAATACGTGTAATGACAATACCATTATAAGGTATGAAATGAAAAATATAGTTATTTTATTAATAAATAATAAAATGTACAAATCGGATTGGCACTCCAAGCACCAACTCCATCAAACTCCCACTTGCTTAGTGCCAATCTGGATGGTACCGTAGTCTCATCTCCTCCACATGTTTATGGAATAACTTATGAGGTAAGGCCTTTGTAAGCTGATCTACTATGTTGTCTTGTCTTTGAACCTTCAAGGCCACCATGTCTTTTTATTCAATTATCTCTCTAATTACGCGGTATTTTCTTTCCACGTGTTTAGACTTGGAATGCGCCATCGGCTCCTTAGCCTACGCGATGGCTCCGTTATTATCATAGTATAATGGGATCGAATCCGTAATACTAGGCACAATGTCAAGTTCTGTGGTAAAATTTATAATCCAAACAGCTTCTTTAGCAGCTTCTGGAGTCGCTATAAATTTCGCCTCAGTGGTGGAATCAGCTGTTGAGCCTTGTTTTGAACAACGCCAACTAATCGCACCACCGTTAAGGGTAGATATGTATTCTGATGTAGATTTTCTATCATCTGGATCTCCCTGGAAGTCGGAGTCTGTATAACCCTTAACTTATAGCTCATCTTCTCCATATATTAGAAACTTATCCTTGGTGCCTTTCAGATATTTTAGGATATATTTCACGGCTATCCAATGATCATTACCTGGATCAGATTGATATCGGCTACTCACACTGACGCCAAAACTGATGTCAGGTCTAGTACATAACATAACATACATTATGCTTCCAACATAAGAAGTATATGGCAAGTTAGACATCCTAAATCTCTCTTCCTCAGATTGAGGTGTCGTTTTCTTCGAAAGATGTATGTCGTATCAGAAAGGTACATTTTTTGCCTTGCTGTTGGTAAAACTGTACCTTTCTAACATCTTGTCTATGTACATCGATTGTGACAACCCTATAAGCTTCCTAACTCTATCTCGGTAAAGCCTTATACCTAGTATATAGGAAGCTTCACCCATATCTTTCATGGAGAAGTTCTTGCAAAGGTAGGCTTTCGCATTTTGCATCATCCCTATATCATTTCCTATAATAAAGATGTCATCTACATACAAGATTAGGAAAACTATCATGCTCCCACTAACTTTCTTATAAACACATGGTTCTTCCTCGTTTTTTATGAATCCAGATAATCTAATTATCTCATCAAAACGACGATTCCAGCTTTGGGATGCCTGTTTAAGTCCATAAATAGTCTTTTGGAGCTTACAAACCAAGTTTGAAGTCTCACTGGATACGAAACCCTCTGGTTGTTCCATATAGATATCCTCTTTAAGGAATCCATTTAGGAAAGCGGTTTTCACATTCATCTGCCATATCTCATAGTCGTGATATGCAGCAATGGCTAAAAGAATCCTAATGGATTTTAGCATGGCTACTGGTGAAAAAGTTTCCTCATAGTCAATCCCAAGACGTTGAGTGTAACCTTTCGCTACCAGTCGGGCCTTAATGGTTTCCACATTTCCAATGGGCCCTCGCTTTCTTTTGTAAACCCATTTACAACCAATAGGTTTAACTCCTTCAGGAAGTTCAACTAAGTCATAGACTTGATTAGCATGCATTGAATCCATTTCGGATTTCATGGCTTCTAGCCATTTTCTCGAATTGATATCCAATATCGTTTCTTTATACGTAGTCGGATCTGTTTCCTCCAAGAGGAGAACATCAAGGCTCACATCAGATGTTAAAAACAATCTTTCAGGAGGCCTTGATATTCTATTCGATTTACGTAGAACTTGTGTTGTAGATCCTTCACCTAGTTGGATCTCTGGTTCCATTTCAGGTTCATTAATGTTGGGATCAAACTCATCAAGTTTAATCTCTCTACAATTCCCTCTTTCTCTCAAAAATTGCTTTTCAAGAAAAGTTGCAAAGCGAACAACAAATACATTTCGTTGCTCGGAATCGTAGAATTGATATCTCATAGAATTATCATGATATCCAACGAACTATATTTATACCCTATGGGTGCTAGTTTATCCCACTGCGCAATTCTAACGTATGCAGGATAACCTCAAATCTTTAAATGTCTTAGACTTGGATTTCTACCGAACCATATCTGATATGGGGTCGTAGAAACAGCTTTCGATGGAACCCTATTAAGTATGTAGGCAGCAGTTTATAAAGCGTAAACCCAAAGGTAATAAGGAAGATCTGTATAGCTCATCAGCGTTCGCACTATATCCAATAAAGTACGATTTCTACGCTCAGACACTCCATTGTGATGAGGTGTTCCTGGTGGGCTATATTGGGCGAGAATTCCATTTTCCCTTAAATAATTTCTGAATTCTTCACTCATGTATTCACCACCTCGATCTGATCTAAGACATTTGATGAATTTACTGGTTTGTTTTTCTACTTTTTTCGGAATATTTTAAACTTGTCAAATATTGCTGACTTATGTTTCATCAGATAGACATATCCATATCTAGACTTGTCATCTGTGAAAGTTACAAAGTATGTCGAACCATCATGAGCGGCATGATTTAATGGACCACACACATCATTGTGTATTAGTTCCAGTAAATCTCCAACACCTTGAAATGAGGCCTTTGTTATCTTTCCTTGGATACATGACTCACAAATCGGATAAGGATCTAAGGTAAGATTTTCAATCAAATCATCATTTACCAATTTGGATAGACGTCTAACACCTATGTGACCCAATCTCATATGCCATAATTCAGTATTATTTAGTTCAGACTTCCTACTTGTATTTTTCTCTATATTAAAGACATTTACATGTTTCCAAAACATAGTGACCGTTTGATAAAGAACATTCACATTTCAATAAATTATCTTTATCATACAAACATAAAGTTTCATCATTAATGTTTATTTTATATCTCTCTTTATCTAATATTGGCAGCGATATTATTTGTCTGATAAGTGAGGGAACATAATAGCAGTCATGTAAATCTAATTTACATCCATTTGGGAGATCTAGAACAACAGTTTCTATGGCCTTGACATCCAATGTCTCGCCATTGCCAACTCTAAGCTGGATCTCCCCTTTATTCAGCCTTCTTTTAACCCTCATTTCCTGCAGGGAATTGCAAATATGAGTGGGGCTGCCAGTGTCTAACACTCATCCACTATTTGCATCTAAGGCTAATGAGATGTCAATAATTGGAAAAATACAAAGCGTACATGAGGGTCATGCTTTAAGCTCTGGACAGTCTTTCTTCCAGTGTTCAGACTTCTTGCATTGTAGACATTGATCACAAGCTACCTTCGGTTTTACACCTTTGCGCTTTTTGGAGTTTTTCTTTGATATCTTCTTCTTCCCCATTTTTATTTTCTTTGACTTCCCAGAAGTCGTGTGACCGGCGTAAACACACACGTATAACGCAAGCGCACGTATCGTTCAAGTAGTATAAAAATATCGATCCCACGAGGACTTAATATCTAATCTATTAATTTTATGAAGTCAAATGATTACTAGTATCTAACAGGTTGTTTGATTGATTTGAAATGGTGACGATTCTAAATTTAAAAACAAGTAAATAAAATTGTTCGAAAGTAGGTTTTAAGAAAATTCAATATTAAAAACTATCTAGGGTTGTGATTTCTTCAAATATAATTTTAAAGATGAAGTGGTTATTTTATGTTTGTGTAATAAATCGGTTTACTAACCTGGAACACTAAATTATGCAAAAGCCTCTGTCGATGGTCAGACGCAAATACCCAGTTTAACCCAATTGAACCATATGTCTATGTCAACCAAATTATCTGGATTCATTAAGTTTAAGTTCCAATTATGGCTACCCCCGCCCGACAGGTATATGTATATCCTGTAAGGAAATCTATTAAGGGTTATCTATCCTCAAGGAAGATCGTGGGCTATTAAGTCTAAGGCTGAAAACTAAAATTCATTTGTCAAGTTTATTTTAGATTTACCACATCAATCTTATTGGTGATCAGACAACAAGAAGAATCAAGCTTAAGACTTAATATGTAAACCTTTAAATTACCCAAACTATAAAATAACCCCTTATAAACCGGTGATATTAGAATTCATCACAACCTCAGATAACTAACACATAACTAGGGCTAGTAAAAACTTAAATAAAATAAAAGACATAAAGTAAAATGCTGAAAAGTAAATTGCTGAAAATTAAATGACGGAAAGTAAATGCTGAAATTAAATACTGAAAATTAAATGCTGAAAAGTAAATGCTGAAAGTAAATTACTGAAAAGTAAATGCTGAAAGTGAATTGCTGAAAGTAAATTGCTGAAAAGTAAATGCTGAAAGTAAATTGCTGAAAAGTAAATGCTGAAAGTAAATTGCTGAAAAGTAAATAAAGTAAAAGTACAATAAAAGAAAATGCTGAGGTAAAAGGATCCACATTTATTACTTTTATTTTAGATATCTCTCTTAATATAATATATTAACTTTGCATGATAATTACCAACCAGCCATATATGCGGTATCCAGATTAAGTCAAATTAATAATTAATTACCAACCGACCAATCAGGCGGTATCCAGTTTAGTCAGGTTAAAACCAATTTAAATAATTACCAACCGACCAATATGACGGTATCCTCGTTAAGTCAGGTTTTAATTAGTTTATATATATAATTAAGGGAGATTAATCTAAATATTAGTACTAAAAGTTTTACCTTTTACCCCAGCAAAGGGGAGTTACCTCCTCATTACTGAAAAGTAAAAAAAATGAAAATTAAAGAAAGAAAAGTACTGTGCGTAAAGTAAATTGCGGAAAGTAAAAACTGAAAAGTAAGAAAAGAAAGTGCGAAAGCGGAATTAATTACTAAAAGCTATAAATAAACAAACAAGATACAATCTTCTTAGTATTCTTAAGGAATCCTTAGAAGAAAGTATGAATTTACAAATGAAATGGCTTGGTATTTATAGGCAAAATTTTGCCTCCATCAAATCATCCACCAAATCAATTATTAATTGCTCCACTAATTGCTCCACCAAATCCATTATTATTGCTCCACTAATTGATTATCATGTTTAGTGGTGATTTGATAATTTTTATTATTTATTTATTAATTTATTTTTGCTTTGAAAATGATTGAAAATGACTTTAATAATTACACACACACACTTCTGGATGGTTCATCAATTTCGGGCATGAAATCTTCAGAATTCGAAATTAGTTTGTCTTTCAACGTTGTTGATCTTTGATTCTTCTTTAATCTGGAACTTGAATCAACTCAATCCGATATCGGAGTAAAAAGTTATACCCAAAATACGACAGATGCGCAAAACTGGAATTTCCAAAACTGCACTTCGTTAAAACGCCCTTTCAAGTTTTCAATCTCCCAAATTAATATGTCAAGTCCAATTTTTGCCCTTATTTGACCCACATTTCGTCCTAAATGATTTCATTATGTCCCAATATATTTTTATCTGCAAAATAAACTAAAACAAACATCAAAACGTTCATCAAACCCGAGAAACTAAACAAATATTAAGTAAAAGGGGAGGTAAATATTGATATATTTTCCGCTCATCAGGCTTGCATCGAATGCATATGGAAATTAAATACAAAGCCAGCATAAAAACCAGACAAATAAGATAGAATCAAATTACGGCCCAACCGTTCATCAAACACATGCCCTGTCATTCCAGATATCGAATCCGGTCAATCATGTTCAAAACATGAGTGCTAACAGCTCCTCCCTCCTTGAGTTCAGCACATAACAATTCCTTAGACCTTCGATAAAGTTCCACCTCTTGATTTGCCTCGAACAACTCCTTGAGTGTTCGCATGATGCTCCAGGCATCTGGAACTTCAATGTACTGTCTCAGCAAATCTGGAACCATCGATCCCAAGATGTAGGATTTCACCTTCAGGTTATCATCCTTCCATCTATCAAAAGTTTCTCGCTCTTCTGGAGTGGAGTCAGGATCGATATCAATAGGCAGTGGATTGATAGTGACATAAGTCAACTTTTCATACTCCAATACAAGGCGTATGTTCATTTGCCATTCAAAATATTTCTCGGCTCTTTTTAGCTTATTGGAATCCAAAAGTTTCATCAATGGATTAGTGGCAGCCATCTATAAGACAACATCTTTGAGTAGTAGCAGAACAATTTTCATTTAAAAATGATTACACTAATTGATTATAGAATTTTAAATCTATTAGTGTCCTCCCACTACTTTACGTAATTCTGTAATCTCCCTAAACGGAAAAATAGAAATTTGACTATCAAAATTTCATAGCGGGAAGTGGATCCCATGACATTTACTTCAGCCTCACACTAATGACGATGTTGGCCTTTGTAAACTCATTAGGTAGACCTTCAAGGTCAATCACTTCATGTGACTCCTGGTTTGGTCCTGAACCGTTTCTTATCCTCACACTAATGACAATATTGGATTAAGACGTGTTCTAGGTGTATACTTGTCAATGTGCACTAATGAGCTTCGTATGTACACCCTCACACTAATGATGATATTGGGTGACTACGTTAACTCATCACGCTACATCTAATGTTTTACCGGAGCGACCTAAGTTCCGAGCACTTATACCCTCACACTAATGACGATATTGGATATAAGTAGTAAGAACCCATTCATCTCTATATTGACAAGATGGACCATCCAATAATGCTCTAACATTATTAATACTATTACTTAAAAGTAATCATCTAATCACGGGAGATTTATAACAATCAAGTCATTAACTTAATTAGGTCAAAGTTTTAATTTAAAACATACAATACATATCCAATATGTCTTATGCATAATTAAATTAAAATTACTATGGCATAGATTCAAAATATGTGTTGTGTGGTTAAGCCTTTGCTTCTAATACCATTCTGTTGGGGCAGTTGTGAAACCCCTAAGGTCGGATCGGTGCCCCGCGCAGCGGAAATGGGTCTAACCGATGGATATCAAGTATGAGTGTAATTTTAAATCATTTAATGAAATACTATATTTCATTATGAATGTATAGGAAAAACTTGGGACTGAATCGGAGTCCGGAAACTCCCGAACGATCACAAACAAAATTATCGCGCGCAGTGCACGTATGCGCGCGGTAGGGCATGAACAGCGTGTGCTACAGTGCGCGCGGGCACTGTAACACCCATCAGCCAATATTTTATTTTTATTTTAATTTTTTTGTGTTTCTTTTACATTTTATTTTGCAAATGCATCAGCTCACTGGAAAGTGAGCTGAAGCAATTAGGGTTTTTGACCCTAATTGCTTCCAGTTTTTCCTAAACACTTCAAAACACCCAAAATTAATTTTTAATTTCAAAACCAACATAAACACATGTTATAAAATAAAAATCTAGTTTTTCAAAATATCAAATATTTTTACAAAAACATAAATTTATTCTAAATACGCACTTGCGTAAATTTTGAATACAATACACAAACCATTTTAGAATCCCAATATGAAATGTCTCGTGAACAATTCTAGTCCACCTAAAGGTGGTCAAGTGAATCTAGAATAGTAGCCATAGCTCTAATCTTTAATTTAGAGTTCTAAACTCTTATTAATTGTTCTATGTCCAACATGAACATCTTTGACCTAATTACAAGCATATTGTGTTTATACTTCTAAAATATCCTAGCACAATTGATTAGCCTTATTCAACATTAAGCTATGTGATCATGCATCTAATACACAAATAAACATAGCTTAGGATAAGATCAAATATTACCTAGTAAGCTTGATGAAAGATCCAATCTACTTCTCCTTGTTGAAATCGTCGGAGAACCTCCAAGGTGTGCAAGCTCGACTTCAAGATCCAATCTCGATTTCCAACGCAAGCTTCACTTCACTTCAAGATCTAATCTTGATTTCTCCTAGATGAAATGTTGTAGAGATCTCACAAGCTTCTCTAAACACTTCTCTAACTTAGGTTAATTTCTCTAAGAATTTGCTTGTATTTGAACTTGTAATTAAAACCTTCATAAAGCTTGCTATTTATAGAAAAACTTAGGCAATTTTTAATTAATAAAAGTTGTAATCAACTTTTAAGTGGGCTTAATCCAATTTATCCAAATATGTATAATTAGGTGTGACTAATCTCCATTGTCTCCCACTTTAATTTAATCCAATTAAATCAAGCCAAAGTTTAGGAAATGGATTAGTTAAATGTTTGCCACCTTGATTTAATCCAATTAAATCAAGCCAAAACCACCTATTATTGCATACTTCCAATTACTATAATATCCTCAAATGGTAGAGATAATTATGATTTTACAATTAAGCCCTTGTGTAATTATTGAATTAATTCAATTAATCCAATTAGGTCCAAGTAAATCATCAATGTTATCCAATAACACTCAATTATCTTAGTTGATAATTATAATATCGAATATTATCTTTTATCAAAATTAATCGGCTACCCAAGTGTTCAACGAGTACACTTCATATTGGGACTCTCTAAGTTCAGACACGTTCGTCATATAAGCCTAGCTAATATGTACGTAATTCGGCCACCTCCGAATTCGTGAAGAACACGAACGACCTTTCTGAACTATACAAGTCGAGGTCATCACATATGTTTAACAATCCCTCCGTCGTAGGCTATCCGAGTTGTGTTTAGGAAACATAGAATATACCGTCAAGTTTCCGAGGCGCACATCTCATGTCGACATGTCCACGATTCTTCATAACTGATGCGATCCACACTAGGTGATCGACTTTGGCCAAAGATTTAAGAATCATGACTTCACTAACATGGATACCTAAACCTCTTACGGTACACATACGGGCCGACGGATCCTATCTTGCTTCGCACTTGATTAATGAGTGCATCGGTCCAGACCATGAAAGGTTTTTGACATACATGGCATCTAAGTGTGGAGGATCTCACACAAAATCAATGTTATCCTCTAGTCAAAGGATTACATATGATACTCAACTCGAGGAGATTCCTATTGACGGTGGTGTGTACTTCCAACTATTAGGAATCACATGTGAGACATTCATTATTCCCTCCAACGAATACCCACATGTCTATACGAGTTTCCAAAACTCATGGTACATCACGTTAAACCATTGGAACTCCAATTCCAATATACGACATGTGCTAGTCTTCTAGGTTATAGGAATTCGACCGTATTCCAAAACCAACGACTAGGAATATTTAATTTAAGAATAGTTTACACCTAGTGTCAAGTCTATTCTAAGGTCGATGTCATTCTTAGCATATCTATACATCAATTTAATACGCGTAATGACAATATCATTATAAGGTATGAAATGAAAAATGTAGTTATTTTATTAATAAATAATAAAATATACAAATCGGATTGGCACTCCAAGCACCAACTCCATCAAATAATGCGTGAGCCACTTATCAACGAATGGCCACTACATTATTCCACGACTTGATGCACAAGGTGATTGAGGTATACGTGGATGACATTATGGTTAAATCAGAGACAATGGCCGGACATGTAGAAGCGTTGGAGAAATTCCTTCAAAGAGTTGATAAGCACAACCTCTGATTCAACCCCAATAAGTGTATGTTTGGGGTAACATCCGGAAAGTTTTTAGGGCATACGGTAGGAATGGGAAGGATAGAAGTGGACCCTGAAAAGACCAAGGTAATTACCGAGATGCCCGCACGAAAAAAAAAAGGAAGTTAGAGCTTTTCTCGGGAAAATCCAATATATCAGTCGATTCATTGCCAAACTAACATTAGTATGTGAGCCCATCTTCAAGCTATTGAGGAATGACCAGCCTGTGGAGTGGAATAGGCAATGTCAAGAAGCTTTTGATAAAATCAAAGAATATTTGGTTAAACCATCTATCCTGAAACCTCCAAGGCCGGACAAACCCTTGGTGTTGTATTTGGCCATAGAACCTGAATCGCTGGGGGCGATGAAAATATAGTCAATGTGGGTACTAGCAGAGACAGGATTGGCTGAGCAGGAATGGGCCTCGCAGTCGCAGAGGTTCGAACAGCTAGCATTACTGGATGAGAAAAGGATAAAGGCCTTGTACCACATGCAACTATACCAGAAAAGGTTGGCCAGGGCATTCAACAAGAAGGTGCGTCCCACCAAGATCAGAGAAGGTGATCTAGTGCTCAAGAAGTCGAAGCCACTGATAATGGACCCAATGGGAAAGTTCAGGCCCAATTGAGAAAGGCCTTACCTAGTCAAGAAGGTAATGGGGAATAGGGCAGTGAGACTGTCAGATTTGGAAAGGAATGAGTTCACCGAGCCCATCAACGTGGACAGGCTGAAACAATACTTTGCATAAAAAAAAGGCCCGTTGGGTTGAAAATCCGCAAAGGACAGACCAAGAAAAATAAAGAGCATGAGGGAGCAAGAAAAATGGTTAATTGTAAAATCCTTAAGGAACAGTTAGCGATATAGGTATCCTTGCAATGCAGTTCATTATTTCCTACATATGTACTAAGAAGTAATGCAAATGCCTTTATTGAAACAAATGTTCAAGATGTTCATAGATTGCATAAATCACAGCTAACCGGGAAAGATTAGAGTCAAGTAATTATAAATCACGTCTTTTGTTTCAAAGATGCGGGACCAAGGTCAAGGGATATAGGAAAATGAGCGTTGGGAGGCCATAGGGCAGCGACAGGCCACGTTTGGCATTGAGACAACTTAGTCTGGAAATGGTCCAAGAAGCAGCGAGGACGAGCAACTCTAAGAATGGAGAATAACCTCGGGAATGAGGACGAAAAAAGAGCCTCGAGAATGAGGACGAACCAGATCTGAAAGAAAAAAAAAAGAAAAAAAAGAAAAAAAAAAGAAAAAAAAAAAGAAAAAAAAAGAAAAAAAATGTTTAGCTCGCTGAGTTGAAAACCTGAAAAGGCGACTCAGGCAAGATAGAGCAATCCGCTAAGTTGAAAATCTGAAAGGACAACTTAGGCAAAAGATAGAAAGGACTTGTAACTCAATGGATGAAACACAAGGCATTATCTTTTCTGCATCCCCAGAACAGCAAAGAAAAGCTTCGAGAATCGGAAGACGTGATTTTCAGTAGCCAATAGCAGAAAGCTGAGCCAGGTTTGGGGATGACTAGTACACCACCCCATGAATAAGGGACACAACGGGATCTTGAGCCATGGGACCAAGAGAACTGAGCAATCGCCGGAGGATAATTGACAGGAGGGAACTATAAGCAGGCCAAGGGGGCGACCAAAGACTTTTATAGGCAAATGGCACCAAAGAGCGCAAGGAAGGCCTAACCAAGGATAACATCAAGCCAATAGGACAAAAAAACCATCAGAATAGGGAATGCATCCATTCATACATGCATACACGTCGCATACATACAATTCTTATTTTATATTCGCAGGCTTTAAAGAAAAAGAAAAGGCAGCGAGGACGGGCAACTCCAAGAATGGAGAGGAGCCTCGAGAATGAGGATGGATCAGGGGTCGAAGTGCCTCACCACCATCAGTTCGACAGGCCAGGAAAGAATCCCAAGGGTCGAGGCCCACATTATCAACAGTTTGGGAATGAATCCCATAGGTCGAAACACCTCATCATCATAGGAAGAACTCCCTAGTGGAACGAAGAGTCACACAGGAGGACCAAATGCTATCACCCATTCAATTCAGGGATGAACCCTAGGGATCGAAGCATCCCACAACTAGAATGTATTCGAGAATGAATCCCAGAGGTCGAAGCTCCTCAGAGATCGAAACATCTCACACATGGTACGGATTCAGGAATGAATCCTAGAGGTCGAAGCACCTCGCCATCAACTCAACTCAGTTCGGGAATAAATCCCAAAGATCGAAGCATCTCACACCCAACATGGTTCGGGAATAAATCCCAGGGGTCGAAGCACCTCGCCATCAACTCAACTCAGTTCGGGAATAAATCCCAGAGATCGAAGCATCTCACACCCAGCATGGTTCGGGAGCAAATCCCAGGGGTCAAAGCACCTCACCAGCAACTCAACTCAGTTCAGGAATAAATCCCATAGATCGAAGCATCTCACACCCAGCATGGTTCAGGAATAAATCCCAGGGGTCGAAGCACCTCACCAACAACTCAACTCAGTTCGGGAATAAATCCCAGAGATCGAAGCATCTCACACCCAGCATGGTTCAGGAATAAATCGCATGGGTCGAAGCACCTCGCCATCAACTCAACTCAGTTCGAGAATAAATCCCAGAGATCGAAGCATCTCACACCCAACATGGTTCGGGAATAAATCTCAGGGGTCGAAGCACATCGCCATCAACTCAACTCAATTCGGGAATAAATCCCAGAGATCGAAGAATCTCACAGCCAGCATGGTTCGGGAATAAATACCATGGGTCGAAGCACCTCACCATCAACTCAACTCAGTTTGGTAATAAATCCCAGAGATCGAAGCATCTTAAACCCAGCATGGTTCGAAAATAAATCCCAGGGGTCGAAACACCTCGTCATCAACTCAACTCAGTTCGGGAATAAATCCCAGAGATCGAAGCATCTCACACCCAGCATGGTTCGGGAATAAATCCCAAGGGTCGAAGCACATCGCCATCAACTCAACTCAGTTCGGGAATAAATCCCAGAGATCGAAGAATCTCACACCCAGGGGTCGAAACACCTCGCCATCAACTCAACATAGTTCGGGAATGAATCCCAGAGATCGAATCATCTCGCAAAAGCAGCAAAACAACAGGTAAGTAAAAATGCATGCATGAATTTGAGTGTTGTCACTGTCACACACTGCACAAGCCCCATCAAAGTGAGGGCGACTGTAGGCACTGTATTTTTACATAAGCCTAATGATGAGCCTCGTATGGAGGAACTACCTGAAAAGTTACGGAAGTTACAAAAAACAAATGCAAGAGGAAAACCTCCAAAATTAGCACCTCATCGGATTCAAACTCATTAGCCAGCCTCGGATTCGCTCAGTCAGTTTCTGCTTCAAACCATAGCCTTAGACACGCCCTTGCACCCTTCAACTTCGGCCCATCCACACGGCCCAAAGCCCATGCAATCCATCCACACGCCCAAGATCCCATGCAATCCATCCACACGCCCAAAACCCCATGCAATCCACATGCTCAAATCCTCTCATCAATATTTTCCAATTTAATAAGATTTTAGGATCCCATCCTTACCAATTTAACAAGATTTGATATATCCTCATTACCAAATTTATGAGATTGTATTCCCAAAATAATTTGAGAATATATCCCCCAAATTTCCATGATTTGTTTCCCTATTTGGAGATCCCCTCAAATCATTATAAAATGGACCTAAAATCATCTTCTTGAAGAGGCTTGGACGGCAACAACCAATAAAAAACCCTAAAGCTCCTTTCTTCTTCTTTGACAGAAAAACAACACAAAAAATAGAAAACGAAAACCCTAAGCAACCACCGAAACCAACCAGGCAGAAATCGAAACAACCAACCAGGCAAAAACCGAAACAAACAAACCAAATCATCGAAAACAACCAGCCAACATCACTGAAAAATAACCAACCAAACAACCGAGAAACAACGAGCAAACCAGAACCAAAAACAGCCAAAAAACCGTGAAACCAAAACAGAAAAACAACAAGGAGAAACCGAAGACACAGCAGCCCCTAAAACAACCAGAAACAACACTCAAAAAACAACCAGCCAGCAGCCCCTAAAACAACCAGAAACAATGCCAAAAAATAACCGCAAGCACCGAAAAAACAATAAAAACTGAGACAAAAAAGTGCCAAAAATCGAAACCAAAACACCCTGAAAATCGTGAGACAAACAACAAAAAATCGAGAGACAAACGACAACCAAACAGCAGCCAAAAACAACCAAAACATGAGCCAAAAATATCAGCCAAAACAACCAAAATAGCAGCAAAAAACAACCAAAACAGCAGCCAAAATAACCAAAAACAGCAACCAGAAAATAATAAAACAGTAACCAGAAAACAGCAAAACAACACCCAGAAACAGTAAAATAGCAACCAGAAAATAGCAAAACAGCAAGCAGAAATAGCGAACCAGCAACCAGAAATAGCGAACCAGCGATCCTTCCGGCGATGGCCTAACGCACTTCCAAGAAAGTAACTTAAAAGGTAAGACATGAGGGAACCCTTACCACATTTATTTCTATAGTTCCGGATACTGCACGCCTGGCTGGACGTGAAATACGTCCAGCCGGGTATGCGAAGTCCTACATCAAAGACGGACAAATTTCTGGTCACATTATTTCTTTCTTTATTTCGTTATTTATCTTTTTTATCTATTTATCGCTATTTTATTATTTCGCCTTTATTTTTCATGTCTGTTTACATTGCGTTGATGATTATGTGTGTTACTATCCCTTGCGGTATATCAGAAGGAAACCAAGACGTAAATTCCGTAGCCGAATCCAAATGGACGGTAGTGCGGTTTGTACTTGGGATACAACTCTATGTGCATCTCGTATTTCTTAATTTAATGTGCTTTTGGAACTACGTTATTGTGATTATTATTTTGCTTGGGTATGTTATTACATTTTTATTCGCTTTTATGCCTGAATTGCATTAAGACTTGGCTATACCATTGTTTGAACCCGTCCATTATACTGGCATAAGTAAGGGACCATTCCGAACCCAACGGTTTGAGGTCTTCCCTTGTGAGGGGTGTTTGCGACCTTAAATCTTTCCCAGATCACACTGGGTGGCGACTCCTTTATTCTCTGATTTAGTCCCCCGCGGGCTAATCCGTACTCTCTACGGGCTGAGAGTCTAACAGTGTCGTGGTCGCCGAGCATCATAGGCATAGCGGTAAACCCCGCTTCGCTCCTACACAACCCTAACAGTCTTTGATCCCAGACTCCTCTTAACCTTCACTAGGGTTTTCTTTCAAAGCTCTCTAACCTTTACAACAAGAGATTTTCTTACAAGGCTTCTCTTAAACCTTTTACAATAATTCACTTTTTTGAATATTCTCACTCACACAAGATATTTCCAAATACAAGAGTTTAATATAAAAAAGGTTTTATAACACAACTTGGGCATTCACAAAAGATAAAGAAGATTTAAGTATGAGTGTTTACCCAAGTAAATCTAAGCTAACTAAATGATGATGAAGATGTAGTGTATGAGCTTTTTAAGATGAAGAAAGTGAATGATCAAGAATGTTTTGCTTCTTTCTTTGTTTTTGCTTTAAATAAAATGTATGAAGGTGATAAAACTTAGCAAAAATGAAATAGAGACTCAATTTATAGAGAAAGAGAAAATTGCCCCAACTCTCTGTCCTGAGATTGGTGTGTCAGTGTCAGAGATCGGTATACCGGTATGCAAATTCAAACGGCTATAATAATATGACCGTTGAGCATTTAAGCGCATGACCTACCAAATTACTGCGGTATGGTTCATACCGATTCCAGAGAGCATGTTCATTCCATGTAGACCGATTTGTAGACCGGTGTGCTCTAGTCCAGTTCGAGTAATAGTACAAACTCCAGACTGACAGGTATGAAAGATCGATATGGAGTAGTCCAGTTCTAGTAACGGTGTAAAATGTCCAAAGCATACCAGGGACACCAGTATGTCGGTATCATGGGCCGGTGTGCCGGTCACAATATTTGAAGATTAAAATATTATGCACATGACCCAAATGTATCTTATGAATGTATATGAGTCTTATGGGCTTAAAATACTTGAATTATCAAATCACTTACATTGAGAGCCCTAAACTATAAGACATTACTTGATTTCTTCATTTGAGCTTATGTTCTTACATTCATTTTGCTTTGACATTTTTTTGTAATGCTTTGCGAATGAGTCGAAGTTGCGAGTGTTGCATCATCAAAATCCTTCATCAAGAATGACGCTTATATTGTTGTCATCTCGATCAGTGGTTGTGGCGTAGTTAGAATATTACTTCAGTTAAGTAAAATTTAATTTTCACAAAAAAAATAATAGATACTATTCATTTTAACGATGATAAAAAGTTAAATGATCTCATTAGATACTGTTCATTTTAACGATGATAAAAAGTTAAATGATCTCATTAGATACTGTTCATTTTAACGATGACAAAAAGTTAAATGATCTCATTAAAAAAAATCAGACATTTTATTAATTTATATGATATATGTGTTAAAATTTTGATTGAACATGAGCGACTACTATTGCTCACCCTTTTACTAGCTCCGCCACCGATTCCAAGGGTAACTGGCAGGGGCGAAGCCATGAGGTTCTATGATGAGGAATTTTATAATTTTTAAGGATTTAATTTATAAATTCATGAGGATATTTTTATTATTTATTTAATACTAATAGTTGATAAAAAAAAAAATTTGAGTGCCTCAGTCAACCTCTCCAACATATAAGAGGCTTCCCCGGATATGTTAAGGTATATTAATGTGATTGGATGGTGCTCATCTTAGTAATTTATGATAGTGATGGACAAACATACTAATGCAACTTGTAGATGCATGTACTGATTCTCTCTCTGCGCTTAGTAATTTTATTAATATTGGCATGTGAGGCCACCACCTCTTCTCAGTTTTCCTTTTCCATATGAGTTAGTATGCAAACAAAACAAATCTCTCTCTATCTCTCTATCTCTATCTCTGTATAACAGCTAGCGGTTACACAGTTTTTATAAATATGGTCCTCCATTTTTAGAAACACTGATACAGCAAAAGTTAACGTGACTACTGCAGGGTTCTGTTTGCTAGTTTTTGTGGAAACAAAGAGACCGACCAACATGGGCATGACCGCTACCAAAGAATTCGTGATTTGGCTTCTCTCAGGTTTCTCAGTTGCAATAACTCTCTCTGTGTTCTTCCTTAGCAACAGCAGCACCAGTCACTCTAATGAACAGATTCTTCTCTCTTCTTCAAACTCTGTCACAGAAAAAGTTTGGCCTGTACGTCTCTCAAATCTCTATCTCCATTACAGAAATATAAGATCTTATTTTTTTCCCTTCATTTTTTTTATTATGTATGAACAGGGTTGGAACCAAAAACCCATTGTATTTCGCAACATGTTTTACCGTTTGAACTATCTGACATCCATTTTTATCTATCTTTATTATGAATTTGGATAGATGAGTTGTGTTAAATTTTTCATAATCTTCTATCCCATGTGTTTTAATAATAATCTAAAGTTAATATTTAATTATATTCAAATTATTATCCGATAATGAGTGGCGTAGCCAGAATATTAATTCAAGAGAATAAAATTTAAATTTCATAAAAAATGTTAGATGTCTTTATTTTAACAGACGTAAATCAAAGTTATCTTGTTAATAAATTGAACTTTTCATTGATTTATAGGATATAATTTAACAAATTTTTCAATTGAGTGGGGGTGACGGCCCCCACTTGCCTTTTACACATTGTTTGTTTCATATTTTGTCATGGTTTCATATAGTATGGTATAGTTCAAATTGTTATTTATTTTGACTTCCATATGCATGATATGGTTTTTAATTGTAATCTCATGATTTGAAAACCATGAATTTTGGAGAGTTTTTTAAACTATAGACCTGATGGTTTGCCATTGTTTTATAATTTTGTATTCCTAAAATATCCTTAATAAAATTTTAAAATATCAATTTTACCTTATTAAATATATTATATTAATAAACAAAAATAGTTAAACTCACCTCTCGATTAGGATTGGCTTTCTCTTGTTGGTTGGTTATTTCACTGAATAAGCTTTGATTGCTATTTTGCTTTGATAATATTTTTTTGCATATTTATACAAATTTTTTGTTTGTACTTGCAATAATCGTTTATACCATTTGTATTTTTTTAATTTTTGGTTAATAACATGGATTTTAATAAGAAGTTGAAGTGATATAGAATTGCTTCTCTTGTCGGTTTATGTAACTTTTGTTGTGGGTAGTTTTTTTTGTTTGCAAGTGAAGCTTGATTTGACTTGATATTAGAGTTTTGATTTCTGCTGTTTCGGTGAAAATGTTGTGCGAGATTGTTTGGTGAATTTGGAGCTTCCCAACTCGGGTATTAATTGTCATAATTTAATTATATCAGGATCGAGGGGTATCTTAGTCATTTTATCATTTTTGTAACCATATCATACTATACCATCTTCCCAAGTATGGTAACGGTAATTATAATACAATATCATACAATACTATATCATACATTACTAAATCATTATGCACTCATTCAAACAAGGTGTTAGTGGCTCCACCTCGGTCAATAACTACCAATCACCATTTATAAAAAAATTCAGCACAAAACTCAGCTCAACGCCGCATCCAAGTCCCTCTAGTATATGTGACTATCATATATGATTATGTTCATGTATTAACAAGTAAAAATTGATATAATTGTACGGGTTGTTGCAGAAACTGGAGTTTAATTGGAGAATAGTGGTGGCAACAGTGATAGGATTTATGGGGTCAGCATGTGGAACTGTTGGTGGGGTTGGTGGTGGAGGCATATTTGTGCCAATGCTTAATTTGATTGTGGGATTTGATACAAAATCTGCAGCTGCTATCTCTAAATGTATGATAATGGGGGCATCAGCATCATCAGTTTGGTACAATTTGGGAGTGCCACATCCATCAAAGGATGTGCCCATTTTAGATTATGATTTGGCCCTTCTGTTTCAGCCCATGCTGCTACTTGGCATCACTGTTGGTGTTGCACTCAGTGTTGTTTTTCCATACTGGCTCATTACTCTCCTCATTTTTATACTCTTCTTGGGGACCTCTTCTAGGTCTTTCTTTAAGGGGATTCAAATGTGGAAGGAAGAGACCATTTTGAAGGTACTTAAGTTCTTGTATTACATTAATTAAATTCCATTTAACAAGCATTATATCTATATTATATAATTAATTCCAATTATTTTGCAGAAGGAACTCGCTAAGCAACAAGAGACTCTGGCTAATTCTCATGGAGAACGTATGTCATTTACCCAGTTATAAACTTTTTTATTATATGTCACATTTAGCTTGTTATAATTTGTTTTTTTTTTTTTTTTTTTTGGGTTGGCAGTCTTGATTGATGCAGAGTATGAACCATTGGTGCCGAGAGAAGAGAAATCAGAATGGGTAAGCAAATTAAGCCTAGCTATTCTGTAATTTTGAATTTGTTGATTGCTATTAGAGGAACTGAATTAATTTTTCTTAATTTTCAAGCAAATATTGCGCTCCAATCTTAGCTGGAAAAATATTCTAGCTCTACTCTCTTTATGGGCTGCTTTCCTACTTATTCAGGTTTTCAAGGTAAGTATCTATGCTTTATGTAGGAATTGTTCATGGTTTTATGATTTTTGCATAATTTTATTAGGACCATATAATGCTGTTAGGTACATTGTCCTTCATTCTCTATTGAAGAGCTCTAGTTTCCGGTACATCCTGCGCAAACTCGAGCTCTAGTTTCTGTTACATCCCTGAGCAAACTCTAAATTTGGGTGATGGGAACAAAAACTCGGGATGCAGAATGATGTTGATTTATGATGTTGATTTTGTTGATGCAGAATGATGTTGCTCCTTGTGGCACATGGTACTGGGTGCTCTTCTTCTTACAGGTTTAGTTTCCGAAATTTTTAGCTAAAACATACAAAATTAGCATTACTAGTGTATGCTTTGCGGGCTTAGAAGCGCTTTGGTTTGGTGTTTTATTTCAGTTTCCTACAGCCCTAGGAGTTTTTGGATACGAAGCTGTGAAATTGTACAGTGAACACAAAAAGAGGACGCGATACATTTGTGAGGCTTCAATTGAATGGACTCCAATGCATATTGCATTCTGTGCGCTCTGCGGTATCTTGGGAGGCACAGTAGGTGGCCTGCTTGGCTCTGGTGGTGGTTTCATTCTTGGCCCTCTCCTTCTTGAGATTGGTGTGATTCCCCAGGTCTGAATGTGTGCATAAGTGAAGTGATTCGATTGTCCTTTTGGTTAAATTTTGCTAATAGATGTGACTCATTCAGGTTGCAAGTGCCACTGCAACATTTGTGATGATGTTTTCATCATCTTTATCTGTTGTTGAGTTCTATTTGCTCAAGAGATTCCCCATACCATATGGTAACTCCTGTCTGTAAATTTTGATTCCATAAATGAGTTAGGAAGTCTTAATCTGTATCAATTATTATTGATAAAATTTTATGTACTGTTGCAGCTTTATACCTTATGGCAGTTTCTATACTAGCAGGATTCTGGGGTCAGTATTTTATAAGAAAGCTTATAGCCATTCTGAAACGTGCTTCAATTATAGTCTTTGTTCTCTCTGGTGTGATCTTTGCAAGTGCTTTCACAATGGGTAACTACTGCAAATCTCTCTCTCAAGGATATATCGAACATGGGTTTTTCTAATATTCCCTCCGTAGTAGTACCGGGAGTATTGAAATTGAAATCCGGACTATTAAAGACAGGGCCATTAAACTTGAATTTTCTACCATTAAACTTGAAATGTTTCATGTTCAATGTTAAAAGTTTGAAGTTCAATGGTCATTGTTTCAATAGCAATGTCTCACGGTTACCAAAATACTATAGTCATGCCCTTGGAACATTAATTCGTCTAGTGATCACTTGTTGTAAGGTCTCATTTTTTTCTCTCGAAACTTTTTCTTCTGCAGGAGTTGTTGGCATTGAGAAAAGCATCAAAATGACTCAGAACCATGAGTTCATGGGATTTTTAGGATTTTGCAGCAGCCAGTGAATCAAGATTCTAGATTTTGGTAAGAAATTAAACATCAAGGATGTTGGTCAATACCTTGTTGTCCAATCCAACAAATAAATGCCTGGAGTGTTAGCTCCTCGCTAACACCGCCAGGCATCACCTGTAGACCTTTGATTCTTCCACTGTATTGGATATTCTCATTCAATGTCTTCTATGGAGAATAATATTGTAATATCGCACATCACTAGCGATGAGGATTCTATACTAATTTATAAGTCATAGATTCTCTTAACTTAGTAGGCGCATTTTGGGTTGCAAAGTCCAATAACAAAATTGTGAATAGTTTATAAGCCAGAGACTCTTAACTTAGTAGACTTGGCTTGTAAAGATTAAAATCGTGACAGGTTGTGCCCCCAAAACGGAGAATATGTAGATCTCAAAAAATGGCGTCCAATGATTTATTCAAAGTCTTGTAAATATGTTGTTTGATGTCGCCGGGATGCCACTGGTCACCACTAAATTTCCGGTGACACGTGTCACCACCTTTTTGGTCACTTATTTTATCATAAAATAACATTGAAAATTCGAAATTGTGTTAAGGTTCTAATCATGTGCGGAATTAAACAACTACTCTAATTTAAGACAGGTCAAAGTTAGAGCGACTATGGTTCAATTCAACAATCAGCCTTAAATTTATGCAAATATGAATCAACATAAGAATTTTATTGACGGAGTGAAAAACTTGTGCGACTAAAAAATCACTCCGGGTATAGGCTACCACCCGAATCCACTATATATGAGAAAATTTACAGTGATGGTATAAGACCTATGATGACAACTTCACTGACTCGAATACCTCTAGACTGTAATAACTCGAAGAACTCCACGAGTCCACATCAAGCGGCCTTCTCCAGAACCTCTGAAGTCTCTGAGTGGATCAACTATGTGAACTTGCAACGACAGAACTCTCACTACCAATATTCCTCCTTTAGAACTCTGAAGGCCTAGAAAATTAGGTTAGGGTTATATTTTTGTGTTGATGGTTACCAAAACACAATCTTACCAAAGTAAAGAAGATAAAGAAACCAAAGAAATCTTCTAGGTGAATTGTCAAGAAGGTTGAAAACAAACAATGTTGTGCTCAGAATAATGTGTTTCCAACAGTTGATAAAGTGACTCTATGTTTGTTTATATATGTAGGGTAGAGGTATGGTTTTCCTTGTACAAAACTGGCTAAAAAAACACGTCCAAAATAACTTACTTACACACAATTGTTCGAACGCCATAAGAACTCGAGCAATTCTGCAACATCATTCAAACATCCTGACGAACACACCTCGAACACGAAGCCTCTGGATAGTTTCGTTCGAATGTACCTCGAACATGAAGCCTTTGAAAGCTTTTATCCGAACGTCCACTCAAATGAACCACGAACACAGAGCGTTCGAACCCAAACAAGAACGCACCACGAATGCAAACCCTGACGGCATCATCTGATGTCGTCCAAATACTTATCCAATTGCACTGAGATCTTCAAGGCTCATTACAACTCAATTGAACTTATTTTGTTACGGGCATTGCCAACAAACATAGAACTAACAATCTACCCATTTGGTAGTCAGTGACAAAACCACCTAATACAAAGACTATGGTAAAAGACTCAAAAATAAAATAGCTAACTGTCCACCATCAAAACAGTGACTTATTACAATATGACTCGATCTAATACCTAAACAAATAGTATTGAAGTCAACGCCACCACAACCACTAATTTTGCTCACCTGAAATATCCACAAATAACAAGATACCTGTAAAAAGCAAAGGGAACATAAAGAAGAGATAAACTAAAAATTAAAATCGATACTTAAATTGATACTTACTCCCCCTTTTTTGTCACGAAACGACAATGGGTAAAAATAACATGTCAAAATAACATATCAAGATACCGATTAAAAATCACATGCAAGAGAATATGCAAACTTAACTTACTCCTCCTCACTAACAGCCATATCCATTTAGCAAAATAACATACTATAAGTAAATTGAAAAACTCATAAAAATACGGTATGTAAATTAAAACACAGTATGCAATGACTAAGAGCACACACAACGAGTTTTAAAAAATACTAATAATAAGTCAAAATAACTCAAAATAACACTTCAAACAAGTACAATGATACTCAATCAGTACTCAACTGTTTATGACATGAGATAATATGCACCACTTTTGGTCATGCTAAATAATACACTTATGCAGATGACGTAAATACCAAAACATATCAAGCACTTGCGTGAAAAATAAGTGCACAACAAGTCAAAGCTTAAAATCTTATTTTATGAGTGGGACACAGCCAAAGAAGCCCTATCTCATGACAAATCAAGCCTACAAAATATATGTTCAAACCCAACGCCACTAAGACCTGAAAATAAGCAACATTTGTTGCATGCTATAAAATTCTCCCCCTAAATATGATGAGCTGATAAATAAAAAATTCTTTCGAGTGAAGAATTTGTGCCCTTATCTTTTGAATTTGACACATTGGCTCTTTTACTCTTAAGACTAATTTAAACTATTTTTTTTCCTTTTATTTTTAAGAGGTGATAACATAAAGTCATTTAGTCAAATGTCACATTATTTAGTGATCTAAGTATGACAGAAATTAAACTGCTAGTCCAAAAACTCATACATACGACCAAACCTCAAGACATAAAAATATGTATGTGAGATGCAAGTACAAGATTTACTAAGGGTTTCCATCACACACATTCATGCACATAGAGTATCAAAAAAAAAAATAAAAGCAAATTACACATGCATAAACTATATCCTACATACCAGGACCACATGCACATGCTTTTACATGCTCTCTCAAGCCAGAAAATCTTTTTTGTCCTTTTTCATTTATAATTTTTTTGTATTCTTCTTTACGCAAAAATAAGAAAATACACAACACGGCTTGTCATTATCCAATGGTACGTGGAGTTGTATTCCCGAGTGCAAATCATATTACCTTCCATTCGGAATCGGCTATGAAATTTATGTCCAGATTTCCATCTTATACACCATTGGACATATAACAAAAACACACCCCCTCATATGTAATGAAAACAAACAAAAAAAATATGCAATCATGTAAATACATAACACACACACACACACACATACAATAAATAAATATGAATGCAACATCTAAGGTGGGACACATCGAAGTGAAATCTCATCACGTCTTTTAGAATCAAGGCATTCAGAAATTGATGGGAAGTCATCTCGCTTCCTCACCCAAAATTTCTTATGAGTCTCATTTGTTGGAATTGGTGCTTGGAGCACCAATTCGAATAATATATTGTACATTATATTTTATTATTTATTAATAAAATAAATACATATTTATTTCAACCTTATTAGTGGTAATGTCATTATGTATATTGGATTGATATATAAATATGCTGAGAATGATATCGACCTTAGAATAGTTATGTAATAATACTGGACATTGGATGATCCGACATTGTGATAGTATTACTATTATAAACTATTCTTAAAGTAAATATTCATAGTCGTTGGTTTCATAATACGGTCGAATTCATATAACCTAGAAGACTGGCAGATGTCGTATATTGGAAATGGAGTTCCAAATGTCTAACCCAATGTACCATGAGCAAGGGAAGCTCATATAGACATGTGGGTATTCGTTAGAGTGAATACTGAATGACTCACATGTGACTCACCTTAAATATGCTTGGGTTCGGAATGGTTCCTTACTGATGCCAGTATAATATTTAGGTTCGAATAAGGTATCGTCATGTCTTATAATGCAATTCACATGCAACAATAATTTTAAATATCATACAAGGAGCAAACATAAAACGCGGTAAATAAATAAAGTTCAACTACGTAAATGAACTATTGCAACAATAATTAAACATATTAAAGTATGCACTTAGTAGGCCTGGCCTTCGAGAGGCCCGACCGGACATGGACATGGTCAGCCGGATGTACTAATCAATTTTAATGTCTTGCCAGACTTACTGATAGTCTGGTCGGATGTATAGCATAATCCAGAAACACATAATCACAATAATAACATGAAACTAATGTCGTAAAATGATTACATAAGTAAAACGACATAATGAACAGTAAATTATAACAATTCTAGTAATTAAGAGAGTAAGCAAGCAACAAAGGCAATTCTAATACAATAAACTAATATGTTGGACATGCATTTAGACACAACAGTGATGGGATAAATAGAATAACCGTCCCCCAATTATACGTGGAGTTGAATCCCGAGTGCGAACTATATTTCCATCCATTCAAAATCGACTATGGAACTTATGTCCAGATTTTCATCCTATATACCATGGGGATCTTACGGCCGGAAATACATCACATCAGGAGTATCCGACCGGACATAGGACATGTATGGCCGAATATAAAAGCATTATGCGCAATAATAATAAACTAAACTTTAATAACCTAATTAGCATGCATAAAATGATAAAAATAAAGGAAAGACAGTAAGAATGATAATAGTATAAACTAAAATAACCATAAGATAATAAACAATTGTGATAATAGAATACGACAATAGAGCAAAACTGAAAAAACCAAAGCAGCAATAAATTACAGAAAGTAGTAATTGTGGCTTTATATATCTATCAATGACCGAGTTTGTGTGCATGTTCAGACGGACATGATTTACGTCCGGCTGGAGATACTATGTTATCATAGAAACTCCAATATGTGTATAAGTAAAGAATGTGCCCTCATGTCGTATCTTTAGTATTTTCTGGCTCAGAAAGACGTCTCTGGATGCTTGAATTGCTGGACTCTTACAGAAAGTGGAGGAACTCTTAGGGGTTTATCACGATTGTTTTCTCTCCAGCTTACCGTTTTTAGCTCTTTGTTCATGGCTTGAAAAGGAGAGAGAGGTCGCTTGTGAAGGTGGCTTGGGCACTAATTTACAGATTAGATCCCCCTTTTCTCGAATGATTGTCAATTTACCACATCAGTAACAACTCAATTCATATATGACCGGATGTACATTTTGAGATATATGTCCAGTCGAACATAATCATGCTCGTGACTTCAAAAACTGAAGATCTGCCCATCCATTGATAGCTCGATACATGTCCGGCTGGTGATGAATTTTGAATTTTATATCCGGCCGGATATATATTTTAAATTACATATCTGACTGGATATCAATCAGATCAATGATTTCAGAGATTGGCAATCAGCACAATCACTGACAACTGGTTCACATCCGGCCAAATTTAGGATTTTCAAAGAATACCCGGCCGACTATTATAGTCTGAGAGAATGTAGGCCAAACATAGGTGATGTTCAACCGATGTTTGTTTGTATTTCCTGAATTTCCTGGAGTTCATTTTCTTTCCGGCATTCACCCTTGTAATTTTTCAAGCTTTCAGATGTTGTCCCATAAAAGACTCATCATCAGGTTAAGTATAAAAATACAGTATCTACAACTAGTTGGTTAGAAATAACTACCTATAACTATTAAATGTGAAGCCATTTGTGAGTCATTTGGGCCTATGTACCATCAGGTTGTAGAGAAAGATTTACCGTGAGAAGAGGGCTACCTTAACAGGTAGTGTGAAAACTCATAACCAATGAAATGGTAAAAAAATGCTTTTGCTTCTAAAAAAAAATATTGCCTTGTGTTATGACAAAAAAATAAAGTAAATTATGGAGATTTTAAGATAATAGGTTGGTTAGACCCATTCGGTTAAACTTTTGATATGAAACTGTTAAGATTGATAATTTGAGGAATGAAATTTGTTAGAATTATACATATATAAATTAGCTCATGATAAGCTTATATTTTCGAGAAAGTTGCCTTTTCGATAGTGTTTTTAATGTTTATTTGAGGCATACTATTGAATAATATTTGAGGACACAATTGTATAAATTTGACTGAGATATTTTTGTTTTTATTTACACATTTATTTTTATTTTTGTGTGTTTTTATTTTGAATGACATTTATTGGTGTCATTGTTGTAAGCTCTCAGAAAACTATAACTCGTCATCTAGGGTCACATAGGGGTTTAAAGGCTTGTCACATATGTTAAATGCAATCATGATCCCAACGAAAGTGGCTTAAGTTAATTTATTTTAGTTAATTTCATTTATTTTTTGCTCGAGGACTAGCAAAATGTTAAGTTTAGGGGTGTGATGAGCGGTTAATATACCAATATTTACCGCCCCTTTATCTTGCGTTTTGTATGTTATCTCGAGTTGTATGAGCGTTTTGATGTGTTTTGGGTATGTTTTGTAGGTCAATATCATATTACGGCTTAAACAGACTTCATCTGAAAAGATAAAGTTGATGCAAATTTCAGAGTCAGAAGGCGCGGCTCGACACTGGAAGCGCGTCTCGACGTGCTGTTTCATAAAAACAAGATAGAAGCTGAAAATTAGTGAGCGTCGCGACGACTAAGAGGCGATTGTCTAATGGTGGAGGGTCGCGACACGGAGAGGTTTCCTGGTATCGCGAGAATTCAATTTTTAAATAATGAAAGACTCTCAGAACCTCCTATATAAAAACAAGTTCGTCCAAAACCTAAAAAAAACTTATTACATACTTTTGGAGCCTCAAAGCATTAGAAGAACACCTAGAGCAATACAAGAATAAGTTCATCAATCGATACTGGAGATTGAAGCCGATGACTGCAAACAAGAATTTTTCATTCCCTTCTTTCTCTAGTTTAATCTTTATGTGTTCTTGACTTGTAAGAATGATTTGCTTGCGTTTATTGAAAACTATGAGTAGCTAAATCATTAATCAATGGTTGTAATGGATCTTAAACACTTGTTTAATTAATTGGTATCTTTTTATTCTTTTGGGTTTGTTATATGGTTGTTTATTATTCTATGTGTTTAAATGCATATTTTATTTCTTTTAAAAAGGAAATTTGGGTTAGCCGTGGGAATAATAGCGCATGATCTAATTCTTTTAAATAGATTTTCGTGAAGGATAGACATATACCTGCAGGGTATGCATAACCAATATTAGTTAACATAGACATATAGTTAATTGGCTTAATCTGAATTTTCTACCTGACCATCGAAAGAGACATGTAGATAGTAGTGTTCTAGGTTAATAATCCATAAAAACAACCCACTTGAATGAAAATTGCATGAACCCATTATTTGTGGGCTTATGTGAAATTATAACCATATGTTCTTCTATCACATAAGGCTTTCCAAAAGTTATTCATTTGCTCTTTAATTAGTTTTTTAGTTAATTAGTTTCATTAAATCTATCCCTCAACCAATTGTTTAACTTTAGTTAAGTAGGTTAGTTTTAATGTTAATAAGAGGAGTGATAAGTCCATGTGGGTATGATATATGATATCTTGTCACTATATTACTTGAACGATACGTGCGTTTGCGTACTGTAGTAAAATCGCAATCAAGTTTCGGCTCTATTTTTTGGGACGTATTTTATTTTTCTTTATTAATATTACAACAACAATATACTTACTTAGCTAAACACCCATTTCTTTTCCTTTTTTATCTTTTTTTTTTTGTTTTTATTTGATTTCATGCATTATGAACGATCAACAACGTGATTTAGTGGATATAGCAACGCCAATCCCAATTCGGTACAAGACGATACCAATCATTGATGGACTCATATCATGAATCGTTCCACCTTCTTTTCAGGCCAACGTGTGCGGCAACAAAACCTGTATTCAAGTGATTCAGCAATCAGTGCAGTTTGGGTGTGGCCCGAATGATTATCTCAATGCCCACGTACACAACATCTTGGAAATGTACAACACTTTTAACTTCAAATATGGGAAGAATAAGCAGTTTGCTTGCGAGTATTTCTGTATTCCTTGAAGGATAGAGCGAAGGGATGGCTCCAGTCACTGCCAGCAAGATCTATCACTACATGGGCAGACTTGACCATAAAGTTCCTCGCCAAGTATTTTCCTCCCGTGAGAACAACAAAGTTGTGTAAGTCATTCACGTAATATGATTCAGAGTCCTTATACGAGGCATGAAAGAGATACAAAGACCCGTTTCGCAAATGCCCACATCATGAGATAGCTAAATGGCTGCACATACAAACCTTATACAATGGGCGGGATGGTGAAAACTACAGTAGACGCAGCGGCTAGAGGTGCTCTAATGGCCAAATGTGAAAACCAAACGGGTGATCTACTAGAAGAGATAACTAATAACAACGCTCTATGGCTAACTGAAAATAGTATTCATCAACAATCAGCAGCAGTCCATGGGTTAGAGCTAAAAACGGTTGTGAATGACAAGTTATACCAAATCTGCAAATGCTTAGAAATCCTCAATATGCAGGCTGTGAACACTGCTAGAACTACAAGTGCAAGGTGTGGGGGAATACAGACTGGGGAGCCTTACGCTCCATATAGTGAGTCTGCTAATTATATTAACAATTAAAACAGACACGGCCACAACCCATACTCAAATAGCTACAACTTTGGGTGGAAGGAGCATCCCAATTTTGAGTGGAAAGACAAACCAAGGGACATGACCACAAGATAGATCACAATTCCAACAACAATAAAGTTTAGTAGAATGCTCACATAAGTACTCAAAAATCAAGAAGCCAAAAATGAGGCCATTCTTCAGAGCCAAACAGCAACCATAAGAGCATTGGAAACCCAAATGGGACAACTAGCCCTTAATCAAAGCCAGAGGCCATGAGAAGTTTTCCCAAATAACATATAAGACAATCGTATGAGAGCAAGGAAAGAATTTTACAATACCATCTCAGTCAGCAATGAGGAAGCCCAAGCAATTGAGTCAACCATCACCTCCACACTAACAAAGCAAGAGCCCAAGATAAGTACGTTGGACTATGAACGAAAGCCTCTATTCATAATTAGGTTGATGTCAAAGAAAAAACTAGAGGAATATACGGAGGGGAAACACAGAGAAGATCAACAACTTCACTTATGGGCAACATTTTCAAAGAGGAAAGACTGACAGAGGTGTGTAGTGTCATACTACAAAGAACAACAACGACTAAATGTAAGGATTCAGACATCTTCACCATATACTGCACTATTATGGATTGCGAGTTAAAATCATTATGCAACTTAAGGTCAGGGATCAATCTAATGACGTTGTCTATGGCAAAGAGATTGGGATATCATGAGCTGAAGCCAACATCTTGACTTTGTAATTTGCTGACATAACCATCAAGATGCCTAGGGGGAAGATTGATGATATGATGGTAAAGGTGGGAGATTTTGAGCTTCCAACAAATTTCATCATTTTGTACATTGAGGAAGATGTAGATATAACATGCATGTTGGGAAGACCCTTTCTGGAAACAACATGAGTGATAATAGACGTACAGCATGGCCTCCTAACCTTTTGAGTGAATGGAGAGGAGATGGTTGTCAGGATGTTTGACCTTGTGGGAGACCAAGAAAGTTCGGAGAAAAGAGCATTAATAGAGCCAGTAGAAGAGCGAAGAGAGTGAAGTATGGATCCGCATACAGAGATGGCGGTCGATGAAGCGGTGGTGTGTGGAGGCTGCAAGGAAAATACACAATAAGACCTCTACAGTATAGTTGCAGTGTGTCATCAATTTGACACCATATGCGACCCCGATATAACCTAGCCAAAACCACCATACCCCATTCCATCCAAGCCAAAAGGGAAAACGCAGTCAACAACTACGACCTCTGCGACCACTAATAAAAGGTAAACAAGTATGGGTAAAAGTGGAAGATCAAAGGGAGCAGGCCAGTGCCAATCAGTATATTCTCTGATCAATGGGAATGACGCGTCTGCAAGCCCATCGCTTGAATTGAAACCACTCTGAGCATTTGGGTGGTCACGTCTGGCTGAAAACGTTAAACTTAACGCTAGCGGGGAGACAACCTATGCATTTATTTTTAGTTTTTTTACTTTAGTTTTTTTATTTATTTTTGTGTGACATTTGCATGTTTAAAATTTTACATGTGTAATTATGCAAGTACTGGCACAATCCAACCAGTTCACGTGCCAAATTCTGACCAAAAACAGTACAAAACCGAGGCAGAAAGTTGGCGACCTTGCGCGTCGCGACACATACCACCACGCGTCACGACTGTTAGGGTTGGTGCTCTGAGCGCCAATTTTATTATGTATTTCCCTGTAAATACTAATGTAACATTTTATTATGAATAAAATGAACAGTTTCTTTTATATAACATCTTCTTTAATATGGTAAAGACGTAACAGACCTTAGAATGATTAGTTATGATACTGTTGTAAAAGCGTCGCAACTGACATTGAGTTGTATCATGACGTTGTCATTCTTAGACAGTTCCTGGTCAAGGTTTACACTACTTGGTTAGTAAATTAAACTTGTTGAGACTGGTACATGTCATATATTGGAATCTTGGATTCCGATGGTTTCTCAATGAACCATGAGTCTTGGAGACTCGTATAGATGTGTAGGTGTTTGTAGCGGATAGACACTGAACGACTCATTGAATATTCTTAATGGATTATACACCAACGTCAATAAGAATCTTCTCGGGTTGAGTGAACATAGTGATTCTTTGACTTGAGATACCATTATGGATATATGAGTTATCCTCCACACTTAGATGGCAGTCATGTCACCGATCTATTTAGATCAGACCTCCGTCTGTTCATTGGGTGTGGATTGATGCTCATGATATCATGTGTGTATCAAGAAAGGATCTGTCAGCTCTGTGTACAGAGCATAGGTATTCAATATGGAATTAACAATTTGTTAAATCAATGGGCATGTGGTACACTGTAGAAATCAGTTCTCAGTGTTATTAATAGAAACGTCCATTTGATTATATCTATAGAGATTTGACGTTTGTATCTATATCTCTTGAATAATCCGGATACATGTGACGGATGGATTATACGTATGCAATGACCTTAACCTGTATGATTCAGAGAGTTTATCCGTGTTCGTCATAATTTACGGATGGGTGAATTATGGACACGAAATTTGATTTCGTGACGGATATGTCTGAATCTATAGAGTCTCGCTAATGAAATATACTCGCAGAGCAATAGGGCAACTGTTATGAATAATACTGATTATTTATAACTCGTTTAATGGTTAAACGAAAAATACATGCAATTGGGACCTAACGATCATTTCCGAATTAATTTGTATTTGTATTTAATATTTGATATTTGATATTATCAAATACACATTAATTAAATATCAAATTGTGATATTTGACATATGTCATTAATATATGTATTTGAGATATTTAATGTAAATATAATACATATATTTAAGATATTTATATTAATTATTTAATTATTTAATTGTTAAACAATTAAATTAATTAATATTATAAATATCTTAAGTAATGATTTTCACTTTTTAATGGCTTCTTTCTATTGGTCCATTTTTTAGTTCACTTTATTGAAGGTAAATGTTATCTTTTAATTTTGTAAAATGTGAACTAATAGAAATCAAACAAAATTAAAATAATTGTTTTTTTTTTTTTTGGTGAAAATCGGCAATTTGGAAAATGTTTAACAAAAATATTTTTGTTTTCATTTTTCAAATGTAACACAAGTTACACAATATTTTACAAAGTGAGTTGAGAGAGTTTTGAAGGAAATCAAAAGGAAAACCAAAGCAAAAAAGGGTTAATTTTGTAAGTAATTTTTCAACATCCTTCAAGATAGAAATTGTTTCTATTGTTCTTATCTTCAATTGTGTTGCTAAGATAGAATATCTACTCTTTTAGTTTGTAATTTAAATGGTTGTAAACTTGTTGGAAAGATGAGCATGTATGTTAATTAAAGATTAAATGAAATTGTTCATTAAGTAATCTTTAAGCCATTTGATGGTGAAGTTGTCATTCTAGAGTTGCTTAGCCATTCATAATTAACCTAGAATTGTTCTTGAGTTATTTCATGATGGTGAGACTTGATTGGTGTGATATTGGATTAATTAAAGTATTGAATTTTATCAATTTAATGTAAATTATGCAATTGGAGTAATTTATGAAATTTGGGTTTCAAACCTAATCCAATTTTGGGGATTTTCATATATGTGATGCAATTTGATGTATATATGATGTATATTAAATTTGGGATTGATTTGATTTGATTTTGACATGTTTTGAACATTTGGGGCCAAATCGCAATTAATGAAAATTATGGGTTGTGTTCGACAATTCTGTAAAAATTGGGGATTTGTGTTGCAAATTGTATTTTCATGTATTAGACATGTATAAATCATTCTGGGATTGATTTAGAATCAAATAAATATGTATTTGACTATTTAAGGACCAAAATGAATAAATTACAACACTTTGGGGCAATTAGTTAATTATAAGAAATTTGATTTCTTGGGTTAAAATTTCAGTTTTTAAGTATTGGTTAATTAAATAAATAAGTTTATTTAATTGTTCCAAGAAAAATTTTTGAAATCGGAAAAATCTGTTTCCGCATTCCGCTGCGCTAACTCTGTAATTCCGTATAAAACTCCAACAACGACGCAGGGTCTAAAGGCGTAGGAGAATAATACACCCCATGCATGGTAATGTTGTTCTTCACTCTTGTTCATTACACTTATTTACATTAAGGACAATGCAAACTTTAAGTTTAGGGGTATTGCATGTGTGTATGTTAGTGTTAGTTCTTATTATTTATTATTATGTCATTTTTTTTATATCGCAATAAATTTCTTATTTTAATAATTTATTATTTAAAAATGTTTAACTTACAACAATTCATGCATTACAACAATTCCTAATATACAAAATAATCATTTTCCCTATTTCAATAAGATAACCCAGTACACGAGACTTGCCACATTCTGAGTTCTGGTAAAAATTCAATATATGCAACCTTACTCTTGCTTTTTATAAAGAAACTATTTCTGCTGCAGGTCTCAATTGAGTCACCATTACACCAAAACTCATCATCAACTATATATGCTTCTTCTAAAATTTGATGTTAAATTTTCAAATTCAAGCCTTACCACTACTTACTGGTATATGTTCTTGATGGGCGTAAGAGGGATTTTGCATATGCAATTGGTAATGCAGCTAACTTCTTGGCTTTACCCACATAAGCCCTCTTTGTGAAGTTGTTGTAATCATTGGCTTCAATCTCATCCAGTATCTGCCTGTACAACTGCAATGAAGCCAATACCTGTAACATCCAAAACCAACATACATTCTTCTTAATATTCCTTTTTTTTTTTTTTTCCACTTGAATTATTTTTAAATGATGAAAGAGTTGTGATTATTTACCGGCCATCGACTAGCTTCACTAAGCTCAGTCACACCATTCTCAGCCTCATCAAAGAACATCCTTGCCCTGTTAATTTGGTTCTTCATGAAGTTTCTCCATTTGTTAGTGACCTTTCCAGCAGATATGTCCTCATCTGAAAGCCCCGCTTGTGCCAACTCATCTTGTGGTAGATAAATCCTTCCTCTTCGGGCACTAGAGAAGAGTAGTTACAAGATGAAGCAAATGAAGAGAAATCATGAAAAAAGTAATATTCATACAGGCTCTATCCATATGATCATCAGAGGAATTTCGACTAATTCTTTAGTTTATTCTCACAAAAATTAGCAAAAAAAAAAAAAAAAAAAGAAGCTGGCACGGTAGAATTGTTCGTGTTGCAGTTCCTGCAGCCCTTGAAAAACAATAAGTCCGCAACAAAAACAAAGAAAATCTGGAATCTTGCAATAAATTAACTGGCTTCTGAGCGTAGAAGTGCATGGATTCAAGTCCTAAAAAGTAGAAACTGCCACTTCACACAATGGTTATGATGATTAGGACCTTATTACCTAACCACTTAATTCTGTAAATGGACCATACACATAAATTTTTTATAAAAAAGATGTTGAAGCATTGGAGCTTTACGCAGTTGGATGGAAATCAAACTTTGTAATTCAAACATAAGGTGACTCATAGTCTAAATGCACCAGACACAAAGTATAAGACTATCTGTATTTTTCCACCGAGGTAAAAAGGATGGCATAGTACACGAAGCTTCCCAGGATTCTCAATATGTACGTAGTCTTACCCTTGCTTTTTTATAAAGAGGTTGTTTCTGTGACTCAAACCTATGACCTCCAGGTCACAATGACGTAACCTTACCGTTACACCAAGGCTCATCCTCCTCGGATAATCATATTTAATATTTCCAGTTATTAAAAAATATCTAGAGTTTTCTTTATTACTACTATTTTACATTTTGTTTTCCATCTGACCACCCAGTTCAGGGTTTAATAGCATTAGTTAAAATCAACAAATTGGAGCACACTGGTTGTAAAGATTGTACTTACTCCTCTCCGACATCTCTGAGTATGTTGGTGAGCTGATTAGCAATCCCCAATGCCAATGCAGCATTGTAGACACTCTCTGTTGTTGCCAGTGAGTCAGGTGCAATGCCCATAACTGGAACACTCATTAGCCCTACAGTCCCAGCGACGTAATAACAATACAAGTATAGTTCATCGAAGTTTTTGTATCTTGACTTCCTAAGGTCCATCCTCATTCCTTCTACCATATCCCTGAATGGCTGCAAAAAAAGAAAAAGAATAAATAAATCGATGACAGGCTCAATGTCATGCATTTCAGTACGAAAACAGCTTATAACAAACTACTATAACCTTGTCTGAGAGAAGATCAAGGTCAAACTTAAAGTCGTGATTGCATCATTTATTTAGATATCGCATGCCTATTAGTTCAGAAGGGTAACATGCAGACACTTGCTACAAAATCTAGTACCAAATGGCTATTTACTCAACTAGAACATTTTATCGTGATAAAACTTTGCTCATTTTTCATGATGGAACAAATATTGAAAAAGTACATAAATAATTGCTTGTATACTTTTCTGATGAATAAATTCAATATTGTTTTTCAAGAACTTCAAGAGCACATCCATTCCTAATAATTGATGGAACAAATTAGGGAAACAAAAGAGTTCATAGTAGGCATACGGCGTCACCTCATCATAGCTTCTGTCTTCTAGGATAAAATTGAAAACACAAAATGGTATGATTCTGTTCTAATGTAAAATGATCTGTCATTATAAACAATTACGGTTTAAGCAGAATTTGTTCTTTATTTTTATTTATAATATTCTGAAGAGCCACTCAAATGACAGAAGTTGTCAGAACACCAAAAAGAGTAACAGTTGGTACTATAACAACTATTTTGTTAAAATATAATTCGATCTTGAAAATAGATTCTAACCTGAATGTCAACACGAAATTTGGTTACTGTATCTAATAATGCAGCGTCAAGCATATCAAATGGACGACCTACGAAAAGATCTTCCAACCTCGACTCCCACCTATCTAAAGCTGTTGGAGTTATGTGTGAAGCATTAGGCCCATCAACAAGCTCATCTGTCCTCCTACACCACACTGTATTTAAAGGAATCAGTAAAAACAATAGAGAAAGGAAATATCAAATATACGTTTCTTTTGAAAGGAAGTAAATGTAAGTTTTGTTGTGAAAACACGATCACTTTAGGAAGTGTTTGAGGAAAAACCGAATTCGTATTATTACTACAAGAATAATACTACAAGTTTTACAAACAAGAAAACTCACAAAAACCTCTCACTTCTCTCTACAATTTACACTCTCATTTGGGATGATGATAACTGAGGCTAGGGGCTCTTTTTATAGCTGATGAAAACGTGTGCACTGTTCACACGTTTTCACAGCACACACACACTCATCACAGCACAGCACACACACACTGATCACAGCACACGTTTTGTTGACTTTAGCAACATGTCTATGTTGCTTTCTACTTTCGGTGGGCTTGCTGTTTCCAACAAATCTCCCCCTCGGTGAAGATTTCCAAAATCTGAGCCGACCATCAATCATCCAAATCGGATCCTCTAAAGGATCCACCCCTGGCTGCATCTGAATGACTGCCTACGTACCCTGAATCGGGATCAAGCCAATCGTAGTTCTAGTTATCTGAAAAACATCATCTGTAAGCTATCCCGGTTGCGTCTCTGCACAACTCTAGCTTGTCTCGGGAAACCACCTTTGTTAACATGTCGGCTGGATTCTCATCTGTATGGATCTTCACTAGTCTCAGCAGTTGTTGATCCATCACTTCGCGTATCCAGTGATAGCGAATGTCAATGTGTTTCGTCCGGGCATGATACATTGAGTTCTTGCTCAAGTCCAGAGCACTCTGACTGTCACTGTGTATCTTGTAGTCTGTTTGTCTGATCCCTAATTCTTGGAGAAACCGCTTTAGCCACAACATTTCTTTTCCTGCCTCAGCTATGGCAATGTACTCAGCCTCTGTTGTGGATAATGCGATACATACACCTCTGCAATCTTGACTGCCATGACACAGCTCCCCCTGCAAAAGTGTAAATGAATCCTGATGTAGATTTCCTACCATCAAGATCTCCCGCCATATCTGAATCTGTATAGCCTTCCAAGATCGGATCAGCTCCCCCATAACACAGACGAAACTTCGTTGTACCCTTCAGGTACCTGAGAATCCATTTGACTGCCTCCCAGTGTTGTTTTCCAGGATTAGAGAGAAAACGGCTCACTACACCAACTGCATGTGCAATATCTGGCCTGGTACAAACCATTGCATACATTAGGCTTCCAACTGCTGAAGAATACGGTATTGCTGACATCTCCTCTATCTCTTTCTTGGATGAGGGGCATGAACTCTTGCTCAGTTTGAAATGGTGCGCTAGCGGAACGCTGACTGGTTTGGCTTTCTGTATATCGAACCTTTTGATCACCCGTTCAATATACCTCTCCTGTGAAAGCCACAGCTTCTTGTTCTGTTTGTCACGAACAATCTCCATTCCCAAAATCTGTTGAGCTGGTCCTAAATCTTTCATGTCGAAAGCCTTGGAGAGTTCCTTCTTCAGTTGGCTGATCTTCGTTGCTTCTTGTCCAACAATCAACATGTCATCTACGTACAGTAGAAGAGCAACGAAAATTTCCATCTGGAAACCTCTGAATGTATACACACTGATCTGCTGCAGTTCTTTTGTAGCCTTGACCCACCATGAATGAGTCAAACTTCTTGTACCACTGCCTCGGTGCTTGCTTGAGCCCGTACAAGCTCTTTTTCAGCTTGCAAACAAGGTTTTCTTTACCTGAAACCTTGAATCCTTCTGGCTGCTCTCCATGTAGATTTCTTCATTCAGATCACCATGAAGAAATGCTGTTTTGACATCCATCTGTTCAAGCTCCAAGTTCAATCTGGCTACCAATCCTAGGATAACTCGGATTGAAGCCATCTTTACCACTGGTGAAAAAATCTCATCAAAGTCAATTCCCTTTTTCTGTAGGAATCCTTTGACCACTAGCCGAGCTTTGTGTTTCACCACTTTTCCGCTGCCATCTTTCTTGAGCTTGAATACCCATTTGTTCCTCAGTGCTTTCATTCCATGTGGGAGCTTCACTATCTCATAAGTGTTGTTCTTCTGCAGAGATTCCATCTCATCCTGCATTGCGTGCAGCCATTTGTCTTTGTCCTTATGAGATACTGCTTCGTTGAAGTTTCTGGCTCCCCCTCGTCGTCAGTAAGCAGAATGTATTCTGATCCTGAGTATCTGGCTGAAGGAATCCGGCCTCTCTCGGATCTTCGAACTGGAGGTTCTGGCTGTCTGTTATCATCCGGATCTGTGGATGAACTCGAAGCCTCTGATGGAGCAGGCTGAAGCTCCCCCTGCTCAATACCTCCCTCCTCCTCTGGTTCTGCTTCTGGTACCCCATCATCATCATCATCTGTGGCCACTGGTGTTGGTGCTGGTGCTGGGGTTGTGTCTGGATTTGCATCGGCATTATCGGCACTGATTTTAGAAGGCATCTTGGGCTTTTCAATGTCTTCTATTGTCTGGTCTTCAAGAAACACTACATCCCTGCTTCTGATGACCTTCCTTTCCTTCGGGTCCCATAACCTGTATCCAAATTCTTCGTCTCCATAGCCTATGAAGATGCATGGAGTAGTCCTTGCATCGAGCTTCTGTCTGAGCTCCTTGGATACATGTGCAAATGCTAAACATCCGAATATTCTGAGGTGAGAATATGAGGATTCTTACCACACATTTTCTCCGTCTCGAATCTCGAAGTTCAACGGTACAGATGGTGATCTGTTGATCAGGTAGCAGGCGGCACGAACAACTTCTCCCCAGAATGGCTTTGGCAGCTTAGCCATACTGATCATGCTTCTGACTTTCTCCATAATGGTGCGGTTCATCCTTTCAGCGACACCATTGTGTTGTGGGGTGTGCGTGGAACAGTCCTCTCATGTCGAATGCCGTGACTTCCGCAGTAGGCATCGAACTCCCTGGAAGTGTATTCGCCTCCATTGTCTGTACGAAGGCACTTCAGTTTCTTCCCTGTTTCACGCTCGACCATGGCATGGAACAGCTTGAAATAATCCAGGACCTGATCCTTTGTTTTCAGAAAATACACCCACACTTTCCGAGAAGCATCATCAATGAAAGTCAGAAAAAATTTATTACCGCCTAGTGAGTTTACCTCCAAGGGACCACATACGTCAGAGTACACCAGACTGAGTAACTCTGATTTCTTTGTAGAAGTGAAATTAAAAGAGACTCTGTGTTGCTTACCAAATAAACAGTGATTGCAAGGATCCAGAGTAGCATTCTTGGAGACGGTGATTAGATCCTTCTTTGTCAAGGTAGACAACCCTCTTTCACTCATGTGACCGAGTCTCTGGTGCCACAGATTCTGAGAAGCCTCCCGTTCAGCTACATTGAGACTTTCTGCACAGATTTCACATGAGTCTTATACAAGTTCCACAGATATGTCCTCGGGCGATTACCATGGCACCTTTTATCATCCGAAAGGTACCGTTGCCGAAGTGGCTAGCATAGCCCTGTCTGTCAAGAGCTACCCCCGAGAGTAAATTGAGCCGAAGTTCTGGAACATGTCTGACCTCCTTCAGGGTTATTGTATACCCTGCATTTGTCCGCAACTGTATTTCACCAATTCCCACTATCTGAGAAGAACTGGTATTCCCCATCTTCACTGCTCCAAAGTCTCCTGCTTTGTATGTTGTGAAGAAATCTCTGTGAGGAGTGACGTGGTAAGATGCTGCAGTATCTACCACCCACTCGACATCCTGAGTTGCGGTGTGAAGGCATGCTTCTTCCTCCGGCCGAGCATATAGCTACATCCACTCGTAGTAACTACTAGTGTCTCCGCATCATTCTTATTCGGCTGGTTATTGCCTTGTCCCTGCTCCCGTTGCAGTTTCCGGCAATTTTTCTTCAAGTGGCCTTCTATGCCACAGTGGAAGCACTTGTATGTCTTTTTCCCGTCTTTGGACCTGCCCCTGCTTTTGCTTCTGCCTCTTCTCCCACCTTGATGTTTCTCTGTTGTCTTCCCTTGCTCTCCGAGACAAGGGCTTCTGTTTGATCTGAGCCCACGTCTTTTCTTCTGGCTTCTTCATTTGACAAGGCATCCTTTACCATAGGCATGGTAACTTTACCTCCTGGAGCGGAATTGCTGAGAGTAACCACCAATGTCTCCCAGCTATCAGGAAGGGAACTGAGTAACAATAGGGCTTGAACTTCGTCCGCCAGTTGCATGTCTACTGCAGACAACTGATTCACCAGGCTCTGGAACTCGTTGGTGTGTTCTGCAACGGAAGTTCCACTCCGTAGCTTCAAATTCACCAATCGCCTCATTTAAGGCCTTATTCCGAGCTGTTTTAGCCTGGAACATGTCTTCCAATTTCCTCCTCATTTCATAAGCATCTGTGTCCTGTGCTACGTGTGAAAGACACTATGACCAATCCACTGCCTAATCTGACCCAAAGTTTTGCTGTTGAGTTTGTTCCAGTCATACTCCTTAACAGAATCTGGTTTCTCTCCTTTAAACTCGATGACATCAAACAGATCTTTACAATGTAAAAAATCTATCATCCTAGGTCTCCATAGGGAGTAATTAGTGGCAGCCAACTTAATCATTGCACCAGAATGAGAATCCTCCAACTCCATTTTAAGTTTTAAATTTTAAAATGGGAATACCCTAAAATCGGGACTGAATTTCACAAATCCGAGGTCACCGTTGCGTCCGGAACGGTCGAAAATGGTGGAATAGACACTTCTTTGGTCTAAATCCGACACAGGGGCTAATTTGTAAATTCCTAAAAGTTCTGGGGCAAAACTGTAAATTTCAAAACTTCAGGGGGCTAAATGAAATTTACCAGGCTGCTGACGTGGCAGGTGGGACCCGTTTTGCTGACGTGGCAGATCGTGGCAGCTGACGCGGCAAGCTGACGTGGCGTGCTGACGTGGCAAGCTGACGTGGCAGTGTGGGACCCCCGAATGCTGACGTGGCTGACACGTGTCGCTGACGTGTCGCTGCTGACGTGGATGCTGACTCGGATCGTCTTCAACCTCTGGCGCGCGTGAGGCGCGTGCTGCGAGTGGGCGAGAGTGGAAGCTCTCTGGTCGGCGCGTGGAGCGCGTGCGGCCGTTCTGGACATCGGTTCGGTCTCCGGAAAATACCACCGTGCTCGTCTCGACGTGATCTAGCTGATGGTACCCTCAAAAGGAATTTTTGACAACTTTGCCGGAACTCGAATTTTCCGAACCAAGTTCCGTTCTTCGGTTTTTCGATCCCAATGAAGAACCAAAGCTCTGATACCACTTGTTGTGAAAACACGATCACTTTAGGAAGTGTTTGAGGAAAAACCGAATTCGTATTATTACTACAAGAATAATACTACAAGTTTTACAAACAAGAAAACTCACAAAAACCTCTCACTTCTCTCTACAATTTACACTCTCATTTGGGATGATGATAACTGAGGCTAGGGGCTCTTTTTATAGCTGATGAAAACGTGTGCACTGTTCACACGTTTTCACAGCACACACACACTCATCACAGCACAGCACACACACACTGATCACAGCACACGTTTTGCTGACTTTAGCAACATGTCTATGTTGCTTTCTACTTTCGGTGGGCTTGCTGTTTCCAACAAGTTTTTCATCATTATTATGATGATTTTCACACATTCAAAGAAATTGCTCGGACAACAAATATATTGTGTAAAACAGAAGAAATAAAGGATAAAAGGAATGTGTTTGGAGACGACTGACACAGAATTCACAACAAGATGCCAGACATTTTAATAGATATATCTCTTTCTCCTTCCCATCCCCACCTCCCAACATTCCATTGAAAAGTATAACAACCTTCCTTTGATGTCACCTCAGGGGCAGTTAGGTAAACTCTAACACCAGTGTTGTATATTCCAAAATGTCCCTTAAATTACGAAAAGAGAAAAAGGATTCAAAATATTCCAGAGCAGCATCTAGTTTTATAATTTTTCAGAAGAGACGGATAAATTAAAAATTGCTTCAAATACAAAAGGTCCGCAATCCAACTTCTAAATCCACCAAAGTTCCTAACCCGTAAGCTGAAATCAATCTTATGAGGTTCAGCAAGCCCATTTTCTGTAACGGTGATTCTATAGTGACTATTTGCAGGATTTAATTCCATTTTACCCAAGCAGAAAGTAAAAAAAGAAAATTTAGAACTTCTGTGACAGCATATGTATCTTGAAGCTTTCTCATACTCTCCCTTGGTTCGCAGACATTTCCCAGGTCTCATGACTATATGTGATTCAATCAAACTTATACCTTGATGACTTACTCTTCCACTTTTTCTCAAACAGTTTTGGCTGCTGATAGGACAATAAAACGATCCTGCTAGCCAATGATTCACCACTTTAAAAAAATGTCATTCAAAATTCTAATGACAAAACATCAGAACTTCTTGGATAATAAATGATCGGTGTTGATCTCGTTTCTCGATGGAAATTTATTGTGGAAAGAGCGGAAACTTAGGGGTGAATTAAGAGAAACAATGTCCATATACAGGGTTGTGTCAAAGACCAGGGATGAAATCTCGCCCTTGTCAGGGTAGGGGAATAAATGAAAACCACATGTACAAGGAAACAAGATAAAAGAAAGAGAAAAAGGTTTTTCTTTGGCATGGTGCTTGTAGATGGAAAATCAGATAACCAGAAGCACATAAAAAGTCACATTAAG
The DNA here is from genome assembly GCA_019454045.1 of Zanthoxylum bungeanum. Classification (NCBI taxonomy): domain Eukaryota; kingdom Viridiplantae; phylum Streptophyta; class Magnoliopsida; order Sapindales; family Rutaceae; genus Zanthoxylum; species Zanthoxylum bungeanum. The sequence goes on from SKCR01004418.1 coordinate 161,833, forward strand.
ACAACTAGACATTCTTGAGCACAAACAGTAATATGGTGGAGGCAGAAATTCCTAGATTTCGACAATAAGATAGATTATGTACACAAATACTTGATCATTGTTAATTAAAACAAAGATTTCTTTGTTTAGAAATGGGACCAAGGTTCCAAAAGCTCCGAATTCCTTTACTTTTAAAGATCTGATCCTTCAATAATCTAATCCTAAAAAACCTCAAAATCCAAAAGAAAAATCAACATGATAATGCAGAAATACGAACCATATATAGCCCATATAGCCCTTCGTCTTTCAGGGGTCATAAGCAAAGTCCCTAGAAAAGGCAAAAGCAAACAAGAATTACAAATACAAGATTCCACACACCCAATTTAAAACAAAACTTTGCAACTATCACTACAAAAGAATCGATGAAAGAAGTGAAAGCCAGGCAATTAAGCTAACTCACCCAAGTAAAATGTCTTAGCATACTCGGCGCAAACTTCACCACAGCGATCATAAGCTTCACTGAGCTGCAGGCTCAAAGTTCCGGGCAAATCAATATCTGGGTTCACATCAAGCTCGCGAGTAACCCCTCTTGTTGGTAGCTTATTAACCAAGGCTGCTTGCTTTAGCACCACGTTATAGACCATCTCCTCCGACGACAGCGCCACTTCTCCGGCGGTGCAAGCAGCAACCATACATGATACTTCAGGCAAGTCGATTCCCGCTGAATAAGAATTCCATTCCTTCTTGGGTCTGTAATTAAACGTAGCAGTGCGTTCACGGTGAAGAAATTTTGATGAACCGAGGAAGCCAAAGCAATTGGACACGTGTGAGTTTGGGGACAGAACCCATAATAATGCCACAGACATGTTGTAAAAAAACAAAACAAAAAGCTTAGCACACAAGAATCTGAGGCTCTTGATACTTCCAAGTCTCTGTAACTGAACCTGATGATACTCAGCACAGCATTATTGTTAATTAGTAACAGCAGCAGAAGCAGATCAGCTAAAGAGAGTAAGCTGGAGGGAGTTATTATTTTATTATATGGGAAAGTTTAGAAGATATGATATGAATGACCAGAGAAATTGGACTGACTATAAAATAAAAATAACTAAAGATAATGATGAACAAAGAAGCCTACCTATTATTGGTTTTCCTGGTAAAATGTTTTGAAAATATTCAGCATCACTCACACCAAATTATCTAACTTAATATGGTAAAATTAAATTTTTAATTTAATAAAATAAATATTTTTTTATTTTAATGATATAAATGAAATTTATTTTATTAATAAATTAGATTTTTTTTAATTTATTTATAATATATTTTAATAAATTATTGGATTCACGTATTTAACAAACTGTCCACAGCCTCCTACTCTTTTGTCCCCTCTTCTATTTTTATATACGAATAAAGAGAGAAATTCTAAATGATACTGCAACATTTTTTTTTGTTTTTTTCCTTTAAAAAAACAAAAGGTTGGCAAAATTTAAATTTAAAATTAATTTATTTATCTAATTACTTTCTTCAAGATTTGAACTCGGGTGAAATATATGTCATTTAAAGGTGATGCCGAATATGCTGAAGTTTTGTTGTGAATTTTGAGCTAATATGTTCGAGAAGAAATAATTTTTCTTAGATAATTATTGAGCAAAAAAAAAAATGTGATTGATTTAATTAATAGAAAGATTCAAAGCTCAAAAGAGATTTATTAGATTATCTCTTAAATTCAAGAAGCAGCATCAAGATTGATTATGGATGAGAGATTTTCTCACAATATATTATGCATCCTTTAGCCTTCTTCAATATAATTCCACTTTCACAATTTAAAAAAAAAAAAAAAAAAAAAAAAAAAAAAAAAAACTAAGAGATTCCAACTCAAGAGGTAAGGTAAATAAAATAATAATATAATTTAAATGTTAATAATTAAATTAATGTGCATATATAGATAAGTTGTCATATTAATTGAAATTTAAATCAAAATAAAATTTTAGTTATTTTTAATATTATTCTTCTATACATACGTTTCTGTTATTGTGTCCTCAAGAAAAATGATTTGACAATTTTCATAATTTATGGTGGACGTGATATTTTTTTAAAAAAAAAAAAAAGCAATAATATTTTTGAATTTTAATTTATTTTTGAGTGTATCGATCATAATTTCCCTTGGTAGAAAAAACATCCAAACACTCGAGATTTGACTAAATATATAAGTAAATATCGCATTTTAAAACTTTTTCATATTTTATAGCATTATGGTGGTTTAAATGATTACCTAAATTGTCGAGTTTTTGGTGTTACAAACAAATTATTTTTAAAAAATAAAAAAATGGTCCCGTTGATGGTGGTTTTTATCCCAAGAAGTCAGAATCTCGAGTGAGGATTGAAATTACCTACAAGCAATAACAAGTAATACTATACCCAAGAAGGGGGGGTGAATTGGGTTATTAAAAAAATAATCCGGAATTATAAATTTTGTCAATTTTAAACTTTCAAGCTTTTATCAATGATGATAAACAAAAATAAAATTGCACAATTTAAAATATAAGGGAAGAGAGATACAACACCAAATTTATAGTGGTTCGGCCAAATCGATTGCCTACGTCCACTCTCTCTTCAAGCGCACTTGAAGGTTCCACTAGATTCAACAATCTTTACAACGAAGAGATTTTGACCTAAGGCTTCTCTCAAACCTTTTACACAAACTCCACCCTTGAGAGTAATCACCACTCACACAAGGGATTTCAATACGAGTGTTTCCGAAAAACAAGTTTTTGTGTTTACAACACTATTTGAGAACTCATAAAAAGATTACAAAGATGAAATGGAGTATGAGTTGCTCAAATATATCTAAGCTCACTAAAATGAATATGAAAGTGTGTGTATGAGCTTATGAATGTATGAGAATAATTGGATCAAGAAAGTTTGATATAACTCTGATTTTGCTCTTAAGAATGATGTATGAAGGTGTTCTATATGTGCAAAAACGAACTAGGGTTATTTATATAGTGAAGGGAAGTGATTTCCCAACAATTTTGGCCGAGACCGGTATGGAAACCGGCATGCCAGTTGGCTCCCAACGGTCATATTAAAGTTTAAAAAAACTAGCCGTTAGACCGGCATAGGAACCGGCATGGGGACCGGTATGTGGCTCCCCGGTTCCAGTGAGCGTAAAAATTTGACCCAAAACCGGCATGAATACCGGCAAGGAGACCGGCACGGTATGGCCCGGTTCCAGTAAGCAATTTCCCTTTGAAATAACCGGCATGAATACCGGCGAGCACACCGGCGAGTCGTGTGCCGGTTCCAGAATCAATTCAAAACAGGGGAATGCATAGGTGGTGATTTTTTAAGTGACCAAGGCATTTTTCAAGTGATCCTAATGCATATCTATATGGAGTTGCATACTTAATGAGCTTAGATATGAAGATAAACAACTCATATTACAAAAGTAATTCTTAATTATGATCGAATGTGATTTTCTTCATACGAGACTTGTCTTTTCCTTCTTTCGCTTTTTATTGCCGATATGCTTGGACATATTTTTTGGAATGTCTTGCCATAGTGCGTTGAAGTTTTACGAATGTTGCGTCATCAAAAATCCAACTTGAAGTATATGTCGCTAACAATCTCCCCCTTTTTGATGATGGCAACCATTGTAAACTTGTGGATCTTTTGAGAGTTTCGGAAGATAAAACTTGCTCCCCCTTAATGTTAGCTCCCCCTTAATGGGTGTCTTCGATGCGATGCTATAACACACTTAGAGAGGCACATTAGTATACAAAAGCTCCCCCTTAGAGTAAGGGTGAGGTAATCATAAGAATCATAAGTGTGCACAAGTTTTCAAGTTTTAATTATGCATGCGTGTATAATTCTTCTCCCCCTTTGACATTATCAAAAAATATGTGGAGAAGCAAAAGAGTAACGAAAGTGTAAGCGATGCATAGGTAAACATAACAGAAGTAAAAGACTTTTCATTCAAATCTTGCCAAAATACATGTTGCGAGTCAAAACATGTCGCTATATCACAATATGGACTACTAGTCAAAATACAATCACTAGCAAAAGATATGATAATAAACAAAAAGAGATGTGGGCCAAAACAACGCAAAAGTCTAATCGGTCAAAGTTCGTAGTTGTTGTTCCAAGGTAGTCAGGCGGCGTTCCACATCAGTGCTGAAATTACCAAAGGAAGTGGTGAGCTGAGTGATGTTAGTGGATACTTGAGTGATGTTGGCGGAGATCTGAGTGACACTGGTAGCAAGAGACCCGAGGCTATCAGAAAGGGAGTCCAGTCTGGCCATGACGAGGTTGTGTTGCTCGTCCGCGGATGGTCTCGAACTAGATGGCCCTGCTGTGTGAGAAGGATCATCATCTGAATCAGTGCTTTCACTCAAACGAGGCCGTTTGTGGGTGGAGGCTATATGGGTGCCTGGTTTGGGTTTCATGCGCCAAATACCATCAACTTTCTCCCAGTTCTTATGATGAAAGGTGGAAAGAGTAATTTGATGGATAGGGGTGATAATGAAGGAAGGTTCATGACTGCAACAGATATCTAGAAGGTTGACAGTGTCGATATGACCCTGTCGAGGCAGGATATGCACTGGATAAGCTCGGTAAAGACTTGCATATCGAAACTGAGTTGAACCTTTTTGAGAACATGGATATCGGGGTAAGGTTCGGGAATGGATGAGTCTTTTTGTACGAATGCCATAACCTGTGCCCCTTGGACGCATTCGAGCTGTTTGAAGGCACGTGCAGTGGCGGCATATACAGGCTTAGATGGAGTGTGAATAAGACGGTTAATGGAATTCGGAGTGACGAGAAATTTAGTACCATTGACAGAAGTACGGAAAGCGCCAGGGGTACTGATAGGGAATTCCATATTCGTATAGAAGACTTTGACAAGATTGGGATATATGGGATCTTTGAATTGACAGAAATGGTCCAGATTTTGACGCTCTAAAATGGAAGAACTAGGAAAGTCAGACAAATCATGCAGGCTGCAATAAAATGGTTTGGAGAGAACTTTGCGTTTGATATGATCATTATAAATTAATTTGGACCGATCATCAGAGAAATATTGATCAGGAATGAGGTCAGGGTTCAAATCCATTTTGCAGCTTTGGACAGGATTTTTGGGGTTTTTAAAATTCGACAATTTTAGCCAAAATAAACGATGGATAAACGATTTAAACACTTCCTAGAGTCACTTTAACTAAGAAATTTGAAACAAAAACAACCGAAATAGCAGATTGAGAGAGGCGAAATTCTAGGGTTTTGGAAACCTAAAAATGCGAAATTAGAGAGAGTAAGGAGTAATGGAGGAAGAAACTTACCAAAGTTGATGAATTGATGGACGAAAATGGAATTGGAGATGATTTGGAGTGAGAAACGAGAGGTTTGAGAGAGATTGAGAGCAAAATGGCGAAGAAATGAAGACGCTGCTGCCTTTTAAAACCCGCGACCGGTTTACATACCGGTATGCCGGTTCGTGTGGCGGTCTGGGACCGGTATGAGCCCAGAGAGACCGGTATGCCGGTGCCAGAAAGGAAATACAGGGTTTTGAATCGATTTTGACACGAGAAATGGCCCTAAATTTTATTTTCGAGTAGAATTTATGGCCCATATGAGTTATTTATCAACTCAATGAGACTTATTAATACTCAAATCAAATCATTAAAAAAAATTAAAGTTTATGATACATACATAGGCAATACAAAATGTGTTCAATCAATTAATGCAATAATGCCTAATTCTCGTCTAATTCTTGTAAAACTCTCTTCGGGAAGGGGTTTTGTAAAAATGTCCGCCAATTGTTGATCGGTCGGAACAAAGTCAAGAATTACATCCCCTTTGCCAACATGATCTCTAAGAAAATGATGCCTTATATCAATATGCTTGGCTCTAGAATGGAGAATCGAGTTTTTAGACAAGTTTATGGCACTAGTGTTGTCACATAAAATGGGATTTTTCTCAAGAGTAACTCCATAGTCTCTAAGTGTGTGTTGCATCCAAAGTATTTGAGCGCAACAACTACCCGCCGCAATGTATTCGGCTTCGGTAGTAGAAAGGGCAACACTATTTTGTTTCTTGCTAAACCATGAGACTAGACAATTACTTAAAATATGACATGTGCCACTTGTGCTCTTTCTATCCAATCTACAACCTCCAAAGTCGGCATCGGAATAGCTAATTAAGTTAAAAGCTACTCCTTTTGGGTACCAAAGTCCCAAATTAACAGTTCCCGAGAGATATCTAAAAATGCGTTTTACGGCATGAAGATGAGTTTCACGAGGATTAGATTGAAATCTAGCACACATACAAACACTAAACATAATATCGGGTCTACTTGCTGTTAAGTAAAGTAAGGATCCAATCATACCTCGATATTGTTTAATGTCCACGGCTTTACCTTCTTCATCTTTGTCAAGCTTCAAGGTTGAACTCATGGGTGTTGAGTGATGCTTGCTTGATTCCATCCCAAATTTCTTTAAAAGTTCCTTGATATATTTTGCTTGATTTATGAGCACTCCATCTTTTCTTTGATCTATTTGTAGTCCTAGGAAGAACTTGAGCTCTCCCATCATGCTCATTTCGAATTCACTACTCATACAAATTGAAAATTCCTCACACAAGGAGGCGTTAGTAGCACCGAAAATAATATCATCAACATAAATTTGAACTATTATCATTTCATCATTTTTATGCTTAATAAATAATGTGGTATCAACTTTTCCCATTACAAAGCCATTTTCCAAAAGAAAAGAACTAAGCCTATCATACCATGCTCTAGGGGCTTGCTTAAGTCCATAAAGTGCTTTAGTTAATTTGTACACATGATTGGGTAAATTAGTACTTTCAAAACCGGGAGGTTGTTCAACATAAACTTCCTCCATAATGTACCCATTAAGAAAAGCACTTTTCACATCCATTTGATAAAGTATGAAATTTTTATGACATGCAAAAGCTAAGAGGATGCGTATGGCTTCAAGCCTAGCTACAGGAGCAAAGGTTTCATCATAGTCTATTCCTTCTTCCTGGTTGTAGCCTTGGGCTACTAGTCTAGCTTTATTTCTTACAACCAATCCGGACTCATCAAGTTTGTTTCTATAAACCCATTTTGTTCCAATTACACTTTGATGAGTAGGTCTAGGGACTAGATGCCACACTTTATTTCTCTCAAATTGATTTAATTCTTCTTGCATAGCTATTATCCAATTATGATCAGTTTCTGCCTCATGTAGGTTTTTAGGCTCAATCTGAGAAATGAAAGCAAAGTTATTACAATAATTCCTAAGTGAGTGTCTTGTGACAATTTTCGTGGAGGGTCCTTCTATAATTAAGTCCTTAGGGTGAGATTTCATAATTTTAGTATATTTAATTTCTTTAGGAAGAGGATGAGAGTCATCACCTTGATTTTGTTGAGGAGGATCATTATTACCTTCATGTTCCACTTGATTTTCCAATTGTGGTTGATCCTCGGAATTATCCAAATGTAGACCATTTAATTGTTCGCCCACTTGATTCTCAGCATCATCCTGTTTCCTTTCAATATCTTTGTTGCTAGTAGAAGATTGGTTAGATTCATCAAAAGTAACATGTATGGATTCTTCAATAAACATGGTTCGTTTATTATATACTCTATATGCTTTGCTAGAAGAAGAATATCCTAGAAAAATTCCAATATCGGATTTAGAATCAAATTTTCCAAGGTTATCCTTTGTGTTTAAAATAAAGCATTTACAACCGAAAACTTTGAAAAACGAAATATTAGGTTTTCTGCCCTTCCATAACTCATATGGAGTTTTGTCAAGGCCTTTTCTCACTACCACCCTATTGATGACGAAACATGCGGTGTTGACCGCTTCGGCCCAAAAGTAATTTGGTAAGTGATGTTCTTTGAGCATTGTTCTAGCCATTTCTTGTAATGACCTGTTTTTGCGCTCAACAACCCCATTTTGTTGAGGCGTTCTTGCACAAGAAAATTGATGTTTTATGCCATATTGTATGCAAAAATCTTCAAAAAGGTGATTTTCAAATTCTCCCCCATGATCACTTCTTATGCAAATAATGCTAGATTCTTTTTCTTTTTGAACTTGATTGCAAAACATTGTGAAATTTTTGAAAGTATCATTTTTATTTGCTAAAAAGAAAACCCATGTAAATCTAGAGTAATCATCAACTATTACAAATGTATAACTTTTACCACCAAGACTTGTGGTTCTAGATGGTCCAAATAAATCCATATGCAATAGTTGTAGGGGTTTTGAGGAGGAAAAATCATTTTTGGATTTAAAAGAGTTTTTATGTTGTTTTCCAAGTTCACAACTTTCACAAACTTGATCTTTCACAAATTTTAGCTTTGGAAGACCTTTTACCAAATCTTTATTAGAAATTTTGGAAATCAATTTCATGTGTGCATGACCTAATCTTCTATGCCAAAGCCAAGAGTTGTTGTCTAATGCATTTAAACATTTTTCATGATGCATGTTATGTTCAATGTCAAAAATATAAACATTTTGATCTCTATAACCAGTGAATAATGCATTATTTGATTCTTTATCAACAATTTTACAAATAGAGGCATCAAATTCAACTTCATAACCTTTATCACATAATTGGCTAATGCTTAATAGATTATGCTTAAGGCCATAAACTAGTAAAACATTTTCAATTAAAGTAGTGGAACCGGTACCAACGTTTCCATATCCAAGAATTTCACCTTTACCGTTATCACCAAATGTGACGGTTCCACCATTTTTGATGCTAGTGAAAGAAGAGAATTTTGAGTAGTCCCCCGTCATATGCCTTGAGCATCCACTATCGAGAAACCATTTTCCTTTAGTCTTTTTCTTCCTTATCTTTTCTTCTTCACTTTCAATGATAAGGTGGTTATCCTCAATTGCCATAAATGCAAGATTGTTTGATTCATTTGCATATTCTTCATCCGAGGAGCTTGAATCACTATCGCTCCAAGTAGCCTTCATTGCCTTCTTTTTACCTTTTCCCTTGAATCTCTTCAAAGGACAATCCATAGCCTTGTGACCCGGTTTCTTGCATTCAAAGCAAGTGAGTTGTCCCTTCTTGTGTTTCCATGACTTTTCATCCTCATTTCTTATTCTCTTTCTTCTAAATTTCCCTTTGGTGAACTTTGTTTTTGAGGAATTTCTTGAAGTTTCTTGTAAGGAGGGCCACATCATCATCACTTTCTTCATCCTCACTTGACTCTTCACTATCTTCTTTTATTGCATTTGATTTTAGGGCTAGATTCTTTCTTCCTCTTTTCTCTTCTTCTTCCTTTCTATCCATTTTTATTTCCATCTCATATTCTAGCAATTTCCCAACCAAGTCATCCATCTTTAAAGTGTTCATGTCGTTTGCTTCTCTAATGGAGGAGGTGTAGCTTCTAAATTCCTTTGGGAGTGATCTTATGATTTTCTTCACTTGATCGGATTGCCCAATAATTTTTCCCAAAGCGCTCAAATGATTTATGATGATTGTGAATCTTGAAATCATGTGATCAATTTCTTCCCCGGATTCCATTTTGAAGTTGTCCAATTCGCACATGAACCGGTTGATCTTTGATTCTTTCACTTGGCTCGTGCCCTCGTTGATCATTTCCAATGACTTCCATAGATCATATGCGTTTCCACATTCCGGAAGCTTGCTTACTTGATCCCGATCAATGGCACATAGGAGTTGGTTGAGTGCCTTAGCATTTTGTGAGGCAATCCTTATATCCTCATTATCCCATTCTAAGTTCGGCTTCGGAATCTCAATCCCATTGCTATCCTTTTTCGTTGGTCCTTTTGCACCTCGTGTAATAACCAAATAGGATGGCGAATCATTGGCAAGGAGATAATTCAACATTCTCATCTTCCAATAATTGTAGTCCGTTCCGGTGTAAAACGGAGGTCTAGTCGTTGAGAATCCTTCGGCAAGATTTGAAGAGTTGCTTGTAGATCCCATAATCTATTCTCGGACGGTTAGGTCTTTCTTGAGAATACCTTGCTCTGATACCAATTGAAATTACCTACAAGCAATAACAAGTAATACTATACCCAAGAGGGGGGTGAATTGGGTTATTAAAAAATAATCCGGAATTATAAATTTTGTCAATTTTAAACTTTCAAGCTTTTATCAATGATGATAAACAAAAATAAAATTGCACAATTTAAAAGATAAGGGAAGAGAGATACAACACCAAATTTATAGTGGTTCGGCCAAATCGATTGCCTACGTCCACTCTCTCTTCAAGCGCACTTGAAGGTTCCACTAGATTCAACAATCTTTACAACGAAGAGATTTTGACCTAAGGCTTCTCTCAAACCTTTTACACAAACTCCACCCTTGAGAGTAATCACCACTCACACAAGGGATTTCAATACGAGTGTTTCCGAAAAACAAGTTTTTGTGTTTACAACACTATTTGAGAACTCATAAAAAGATTACAAAGATGAAATGGAGTATGAGTTGCTCAAATATATCTAAGCTCACTAAAATGAATATGAAAGTGTGTGTATGAGCTTATGAATGTATGAGAATAAATTGGATCAAGAAAGTTTGATATAACTCTGATTTTGCTCTTAAGAATGATGTATGAAGGTGTTCTATGTGTGCAAAAACGAACTAGGGTTATTTATATAGTGAAGGGAAGTGATTTCCCAACAATTTTGGCCCAGACCGGTATGGAAACCGGCATGCCAGTTGGCTCCCAACGGTCATATTAACGTTTGAAAAACTAGCCGTTAGACCGGCATAGGAACCGGCATGGGGACCGGTATGTGGCTCCCCGGTTCCAGTGAGCGTATAAATTTGACCCAAAACCGGCATGAATACCGGCAAGGAGACCGGCACGGTATGGCCCGGTTCCAGTAAGCAATTTCCCTTTGAAATAACCGGCATGAATACCGGCGAGCACACCGGCGAGTCGTGTGCCGGTTCCAGAATCAATTCAAAACAGGGGAATGCATAGGTGGTGATTTTTTAAGTGACCAAGGCATTTTTCAAGTGATCCTAATGCATATCTATATGGAGTTGCATACTTAATGAGCTTAGATATGAAGATAAACAACTCATATTACAAAAGTAATTCTTAATTATGATCGAATGTGATTTTCTTCATACGAGACTTGTTTTTTCCTTCTTTCGCTTTTTATTGCCGATATGCTTGGACATATTTTTTGGAATGTCTTGCCATAGTGCGTTGAAGTTTTACGAATGTTGCGTCATCAAAAATCCAACTTGAAGTATATGTCGCTAACAAGGATATGAAGGAGATTTCCACTTCCCGAACTCGAGGGCCCAGGCCCATGAGGCAGTGGTGTCGTGTCCAGTAAAGAGATCAGAATTTATTTGCATCTGATATCCAACCCGAGGTGGAAAGTTGTTCAGAGGAGTGAAGCAATGTCTCAGGACCGACCTGGCCTGGTAGCTCAATAGGACAGGGTGTCGTTTCATTTGCCCCACCTGGTTGGACGGGTCGGGGTAGTAGTTTTATGATCAAATCAAGATGACATAAGCCTAACATGTGGACTTGCACATTCTAAAGATGTCTGACGTGACTAGAGCAGGTCATCGGCTTATCGTCTAGCACACACTATCACATGAGAGTTGATAGTTTACCGCCTGACTTTGTGAGGTAGCGTGTAACAGGGGCCAAAAGTGTCATGATTTAATAAGATGTCAGGTGGCAGAGCTACTCTCGGCAGAGCAGTTGATGAAGAGAGCCCTCGCACTAATGGTATATTCATGTGGTTGATGTCATGATATTGGTGTAACAGTAGAATTTGCCATATTATATAAAGGGATCGAGAATTCATTGTAAATGGTTAGCTAAATCTATTTCACACATAACTTGTAAAAAAGAGAGAAAATCTTAAGTGTAAGTGAGAGATAGGCATGTCGGTTATACCCGACCACGTTATAAAAGCTTCATTTTCCCTTGTGCTCGTGGATGCTGGTTGGATCCATTCCGCCAAACCACGTTAAACTCTCTATTTTTGTCTGTGTGTTTTCTCATCTTTTGTTAAATTTGTATTTGGTCTCCAAACCAAACAAATTTACAATTGATTGAGGATTATTCGATGAGTGATTTTCCCGAATTACCCCTTAAATGAAAATCAGTCGTCATAGTCCCATAATATTATTTGACAATCCAAATAAATGAAAACAACTAACAAATTAAAAAATTTATGCCTATTCACGTAACATAGGTTATTGTCATTTTCCGATTTTGTAATTTGTATCATAAAAAATTTTCGTTTTGGTCAATGGGCACCTCCCTTTGTTCGGATTCGGTGCCAAAAATGCTTTTTGTCGAGTCGTTGTGCCAAAAGTTAGATCCTAATATTTGTCAGAATCTCGACAAAATTTGAGAGAGATTTTTTAGCATGGGTGTGATTGAACCAGACATGAGATTGGAGATTTTGGCCGGTTTATAAATTAGCGTAAAGTGTTTAAATATTATTCAAAATGTGTAATTAATATTAATTTATAGATTATTTTTTGAAATTAATTTATAATTTAATGTTTGTTTTATATCTTATCAATTAATTTATATTCTTAATGTAATATTTTTTTTTATCAAACTCAATTTTATAATAATGTTTAGAATTATAACCGGATACATAACAATATTCACAGTCTATCCATCGCAAATCATTATAGACTCGAAACAACTCATAAATACCCACATGACAATAATTCAAACCGACCCGATCCAATTACATATGGAGGAAATTTAAGGATGGCAATGGGCCGGGCTTACAATTTGAATTTAGGCCCGGGCCCGATTTTTTTAATATAAAAAATTTATTATATAAATATATAATTATTTATTTTAAGTTCGGGCCGGGTCAGGCCCGGACTTTTTTTATTGAACCTAGTTCAGGCGCGAGCCCAAACCGGACCCCTTATTTTAAAGTACGGCCCGAGCTTTTTTCACGCCGGACGGACCTAGCGAGCCGGGACCGGACTTTTTTTTTTGACACCCTTAACTTAGGGAAATTGAAGTGTTAATTAATGGGTCGTCCTTGTCTAATCCGCAGAAGATAATGTTATGAGGGCTACTACTCCCACCTCCCAAAAAATCCCACCTCTTATCTCTCTTATTTAAAATGTCGAAATTGCCCCTTTCTTTTATAAAAATTCACTCCCCCAATATATATAAACTTATTTAACACAACTT